>CACVCL010030078.1:0-56339 GCA_902729485.2 Mus minutoides
TGGTGGAACCCGGCATTAAATGTTGACTCAGAAACTTCTACAGCCCGAGTGCTTCTCCTTCTCATCAGAAAGTACACTGCAGAAAAGACTGAGGAAGGTGGAAAAACCCAAAACACAGCTGAAGATACAATGAAAGGACGGAGTCTTAGAGTACTGTGTGGAAACAGCAGGGGCTGACTATGGTGCCCATAAAAGGCCTTTTCACATTTTCCAGGATAGCTTCAAAGATGCCTCAGTTGCTGCAAAACATCCACGGGATCATCGAAGCCTTCGGGTGCTATGCCAGGTCAGAGGATGGCTGCAAAGTACTCACGCGGCAGGAGCTGAAGAGGCTCCTGGAACATGAGTTTGCCGACGTCATAGTGGTATGATATGTGGGGGTGAAAGGGAAAGACAGGATAAGGACAGCCAAATTCAAGTGCCTGCAAATAAGAAAAACATGGAGGGCAAAGGTCACACTAGGTGACAGACCCAGATTCTTACAGAAAGGGCAGATTCTTGGATCTGATCATGTTAATTCATGTTAATTTCAAGACAAAGAAATAGACTATAAAGGGACAGTTCAGGCAGGAACAGATTCTTCAAATGGCCTAAAAGAAAAAGTAGTCACTGCTTTCTGGTGCTTCTCAAATCTGACACTCTAAACATTTTCTTATACCTGTCTGAAATGTGATTGCCTATTAGCACTCTTTAAGAGCTTGCTTTTGCCTTGCACAAAGCAGTTGCTTCAAAATATTAGCTCAATATTAGTCAAGTCAAAAATGAGATTTTTGGAGCCCTACTTCTGAATATCTGTGGGTGCTGGGGACACTGAGAGACCTACCCCATTCAGCAAGCCAGCACCAGGGCCATAATGCACATATTGCCTTCAGCCGACATCTAAAGTTGACCAGGTAATGAAGTCCTAGGTGCAAACACTGGCATACTAGGATGGTGTGTGCATGTTTGGCATAGCCTGTTGTCCTACTGGGACTCCCCATCATGGGAGCTTTCTGGAATCTCATGGGGTCAGGCTCCTGGTATACCTCCTGTGGGGTTGGTGCCAGAGGCAAAGTGCCAAGGGCAGCCAAAAGAAGGAGCCAGAAGCCCAGACAGTTGTACATTGAGCACATGGATTCCTTTAATATGTCTTTACCTAGTTGATCATCTTGCAGATTTGAAATCAAGGATATATATAACAAAAGTTGCTAGCTACCCTTGAGTAAAAGACACAAGTCATGAAACATGTGGTGCTATAGGCAGTGCAGTGGGTCTGAGAGCTCCCATCTGCAGTGGGGTGAGGGAGCCTGGATGCTGAGTGCAACTGTTCAGACCAGGTTCTCCTTAGAGAAAAAGTGCTGACCTGGCTTCATCTCTCCCCCAGAATCCTCATGATCCTGCAACTGTGGATGAAGTCCTGATCCTGTTGGATGAAGATAACACAGGGACTGTAGACTTCAAGGAATTCCTGGTCTTGATGTTTAAAGTTGCACGGGCCTGCTTTAAGTCACTGAATGAGAGCCCTAAGGGTGCTTGCATATCTGACAAGTCTGAAAGCTGCTATCCTGGATCTTCAAAAGAGCTGGAGCAAAGACAGAGAGATGGCACTGAAGTGGCAAAAGATGGAACAGCACAGCACTATGAAGATAGCAGCTGTGGACAGAGAGATCAGGCTTCTAAAGGACAGGACAGGGTGGGGATACATACCCAGAATCAGGACAGCTACCCTACACAGGTCAGCAGTCATGACAGGCATACTGAGTCTCAGACACAGGAGATGATAAGCCAGCAATCACAAATGACAGGACAGGTGGAGCAGACCCAAAGAAGAGTAGACAAGAGTTGGACCAGACAGAAGGGGTCAGAGAGGCAACCACAGATTAGCCAACAGACAGATGAGATCACAACTGGATCCACAGCTCAGACCCAAGAAGGTAACTTCTACACACAGGGGTCTACCTGTGACTATAACAGAGGAACTAAAACCCATCGCCAAGAGAGTAACCATGCAGATAGAGCTTCTACACAGCACTACCAGACACAAGCAGGGTCTCATACTCAGATACACACCCAGATGGTAGAACGGGGCTGGGGACAGCAGACAGGAAGTAGCAGCATTCAGACACAGGGATCTATCTATGACCAGAGCAGAGAGACTGTGATTCATAGCCAAGACAGGAGCCAGGCAAGCCAGAGTGCTAAAGAACACCACCAGGCAGAGTCATATACTCAGACACATACTCAGACAATGGAACAAAGCAGGAGCCAGCAGGCAGAAAATAGTAGCACCCAGACTCAGGGGTCCATTTATGGCCAAAACAGAGGGACTGAAATCTATCAGCAAGAAAGCAGTCAGGCAAAACAGGTGGGGACAAGACACTACCAGACACAGGCAGAATCATATACCCAGACTTTGGAACATGATGGGAGCCAGTCTGCACAAAGATTTGTGGCTCAAGAAAAGGAACAGACACAGACACAGCCATGCATGGGGCAAAGCTGGACACCGGTAAGCAACTATGAGACAGGAGAGCCAGTGCTAGGAGGACAGGCTGAGACAAACACTGTTATAGAGAATCACCCAAGCCCGCCAGCCGGGCAGGTAGAGAGAGTACCCACAGTGGTTAGAGAGGAGTGGGTCAATGACCACACAAGGGAAATAGTAATCCAAAGCCAGGATCCAGGCAGCCTGCACTCTGGTCCTCCTTCAGCTCAGGGCCAGGATACACCACAGACAGAGAAGAAAGGAATCACAGCCAAGGGACTATATACCTACTTGAAGACAGAGCATGCATGACTTTTCCTGATTCCAGCTGGAGTGAGGTTGGCCTGGCCTGCCCTGCACTGCCCTGCACTGCCCTGCACTGCCCTGCACTGCCCTGCACTGCCCTGCACTGCCCTACCATGGTACTTCACCAGACAACCATGATTCTTCTCATTTGGTTCTTTTACAGTGATCATCTCTACAAGGTGATTTCTTGTCTAAACTCATCTCTCTTACCTGCTACTCTCAGAAACTCACCTCTCTTACCTGCTACTCTCAGAAACAGGAAGATGTGGAGGAGGTCATCTCATTGCACTGAATTCCCCCCAATTTTCAGGGGGTTTCAAAGCTGTTTTATCTCTGGTATCTGTCCATTGCATCAATAAAGACTTAGCAGCTGGCCCCAGTGTGTTGGTCAATAGTGTCTACTGATGTGATAAACTGAGGGCTCTAGAGTTCTGATGTTGAACTGAACATAGCCCCACCTCTCAAGGAACACCGAGTTGAGGGAATTTATGTGACCCTAGAGTTAGAAAGAGCTGAATAGAGGAGAGAGCACATTTTATACTTGGCAGAGATGGGTCAGGGATGCCTTCTTCCATAAGATGCTTATTTGTAATAGCCCTCAATGGACCACTAAGAAATACAAATACAATCACTGTCATTCATTTCCTGTAATTCTAGAATGTCAAGCCTCTATTCCTATGCAAGGTCACAGAGGTTATTACTAAATGGATGAAGACCCTCCAGAGCTGTGTTGGAAAGGATTAGTCACTAGTGAGAGGCCCTAATCTTCTCCTCCCTTTCTGTGCCAACACTTCCCCTCCATGTTGCCCTACTTGCTGGGTATCAACAAGCTGTATAGCAGAAACTCTCAACTATTCTTTACTTTAAAAATCACCAGGCAGGTAAAAGTTTTTCATTTTGTTTTTATCATTATATGTATGTACCTGGGTCAATGCATGTGCACCTGTAGAGGCTAGAAGTAGACATTAGATATCTGATTCTGGGGCTACAGATCATTGTGAGCTGCCTTTGGGATTGCTGGAAGTGGAATCTGCACTTCTGCAAGAGCAGTAGGTGCTCTTAATTACTGAACCATCTTTCCAGCCCAGGAAGGTACCAGTTTTAAATACTAAGCCTAAAGATTCTCACTCTTTGGAGAAATAGCCTATGACTAATGTTTATAAATTTAAGGGTGGATATTTGTAGTACAGAATAGATACTCTGAGAAGCCTGGTTCAACAACTATGTAGGAAGCCATTTTTTTTTTACTGCGTTGTTGAGTTATGAAAATTTTTCTAAGAATAAAACAAAATCTGGTAGGCCAAATACCTCCAAAAATGTGCCTCTGTCTCCCCCTAAAACTTGTGGATACCTCTTTTTATCTCCAAGAGGGCTTTGCAGGACACTGAGATGGGGGCTCATTGTGGCCTATCTGGATGAGCTCAATATAATCACAAAGGTCCTTATAAGATGAAACAAAGGGGCCATAGGTCAGTAAGAGATGAGATTGTGGGACCAACAGAACCTTCGTCAAGGTGCAAAGGATGCAAGTAGATTCCTGAAGCTAGAAAAGGAATTTCCCAAGTGCTCCTCAGAAGATAAGTAGTCCTTCAAGAGCCTTGACTATAGACTTCTGACCTCCAGTGCTGTAGGGGTAAAAGTTCTGCATTTTAAGTCATTAAGTTTGTGTGCATTTTTTATGGCAGAGATAGAAAGTGAATGCATAAAACAAAAACCCAGTACCAATGATAAGGGTAAGCTCATAAAGAAGGCAGGCCTGGACTTTGTGAGGACAACTTGATAATGCACACAGGACTTTGAGTATAAATGCCAAATATAGACAGCAAGGAACTTGCAAGGACCCAGAAAATGTCACTGCCACTAATTCTTCCTAGTGAAATTTGATAGAGAATAAAAACACACTCAAAGCCAGAATCACAGAACTGTTTGACGTACAATCTCATAATGTATGTTTAAATACATCTAACTGCAGGACAAGACAAAAGGATGTGGACCAGGTGACAGAACAGCATTTAATGTTATATGCACTGAAAATCTAAATATAATCAGCTAATAAAAACAAGTTCTGAGAGAGCCTATGGAAAGCTGACCTAGCTAGCTGGCTGTCTCATGTAAGTACACATTTATAAGGAAAAACTAGGAGTAAAAAAATTTCACTTCAAATTATACAATGAGGAGAAATGAAGGAGTATATGATAAGAATTATGAAGCTCTAGAAAACCTTATTATGTAGGCTAGGGAATGAACAGACAATAATAGATCAGGGGAATGGGGAATATGTACTGGGTGATGATACACTGTAACAGTGATTCTGGATTAAGTGAGTGAGGGTTCACCAAAAGACAGTTCAGAAAGACAGCAAATAAAGCAGAAACACAGAGAACTATGTTGCTTATGCATACAACATGTTTCTATGAACACGAAACAAAATAACAGGGAAAGAAAGGAGTCTGGTATCATTTATAATAGTGTGAAGGATTTGTTCTATTTGACATGTTAGCCTTATCTGAGGAAAAAATGAGAGAGAGAGAGAGAGAAAGAGAGAGAGAGAGACAGAGAAGAATAGAGGAAGAAAAGGGCTTAGAAAAATCTTTGGGGGGGGGTCGAGACAGGGTTTCTCTGTGTAGCCCTGGCTGTCCTGGAACTCACTCTGTAGACCAGGCTGGCCTTAAACTCAGAAATTCACCTGCCTTAGCCTCCCAAGTGCTGAGATTAAAGGGGTGTGCCACTACACCCAGCTAGAAATTTATTTATTTATTTATTTACTTATTTATTTATTTATTTATTTATTTTGGTTTTTTGAGACAGGGTTTCTCTGTTTAGCCCTGGCTGTCCTGGAACTCACTTTGTAGACCAGGCTGGCCTCGAACTTAGAAATCCGCCTGCCTCTTCCTCCCAAGTGCTGGGATTAAAGGCGTGCACCACCACGCCCGGCTTAGAAAAATCTTTTAAACAGATAAGTTAATAACTATCAAGAAAAACAGATTCAAACAAAATTTTAAAAGCAAAGGTCAAGATCTTGATTCCACATTAGGTCACAAAACAAGAAAGAACACGCTAACTCTATTTTCATGATGCCTTCTAGATGGGTATGTTAAAAAGAATCTGAATATCTTCTTCCCGACTGATGACTATGAAAAACTTACTGAAGTTAATGATAAACGCAAACTTGAAACTTTCTATGAGAGGTGCATGGCCACAGGCGTCGCTTCTGATGCTTGGGGTGAAGAATGGAAGGGTTACATGGTCCATCCAAATCAGTGATGGGGATAACAAGCAAAGATTCCCCACAAAGCAGGAGGTCTTGACTCACGGCAGAGTGTTGAGTAGAATTCTTGTTATAGACCAAGGAGAACTGGAAAGAGAAAGCTAAGTTTGTTTGGGGAAGCACTGTGGATACCAATCTGAGCCAAGAGGGAGAATATTCCTCAACTGACAGTACTGTGCCTCAGTTATTGGGGTGAAAGAATTAGCAGAATACATAAACTTTTCTAGTCTCTCTAAAGAACATGTTGACTACCAACATGTCTAAAAGCTCTTAAACAAAGGTAAGAGGCCCAAGACCAAAGCACCCAAGAGCTAGTGTCTTGTTACCTCATGTGTCCTGCAACAAAAACGCTAATGAAGAAATAACACACTAAGGAAAATAAAAATGAGGCAGTATAATATGCCTTATTATTGGCCAGGAGAATTAAGGAGCACCCCCCAAAAAAGCCAGGAACAGATTGCCAAGATTTTTCAGCTATCCTCACTGAGATCTTCTACTTCAGAATTCAGTCAAATCATAAGATCTTTCAGGGTAACAAATGACCAGACCTTGGAAATAAGAGAACACTTTAAAATGCCAAATAATTATATACTTTTTAGTATGTATGCATCTGTTAATGGCCAACTCTAATAAAGTAGTAACTACAGAAGACAGGAGGAAAAAATTAAAAAATTAAAGAAAACAATGTTGTAAGTATAAAGCCTTTAATTGTCTCAGTTCAGTACAGTAAATACACATATTGTACACATATACTTATTTTAAATATTTGTGTGTGTGTGTGTGTATGTGTGTGTTGTGCTTGTGTGCCACCTGTGTGCAGGAGCTGGAGTTACAGGTGGTTGTGACCCACACAATATGGGTGCTGAGAACGAAAATTAGGTCCTATGGGAAATCTAAAACCATCTTTAAGGGATGGAACCACCTGCCCATCCTTCAATATGGTTTGATATTAAGAACTTTCTGAGAGTATGTGAATGCACGTGCACATAAATCACATACATGTGTATATATATGCTTGTGTGCACATATGTGTGTGTATATGCCCTTGTAGAAGACAGACCAGACAAGGTGTCTTTCTTAATTGTTTTTTACTTTACTTTTTGAGACAGAGTCTTTCATTGAACCTGCAGCTCTCAGATTGAGGTAGGCTTACTTGTCAGCAAGCTCCAGGGATCCTCCTGCCTTGGCCTTTCCAGCACTGGAACTGTAGAGGTATGCCACAGTGCCAGACTTTAAAGAAAAAAATAGGTGCTGAGGATCAGGATCTGAATCTTAGACAAAGGGAGATTAATAGAAAATAAAATAGAATAATTTTCTTTAAATGATAGCTGGAAGAATAGCAACTCCTCCAAAAGTAGAATGAAAATATCGCAAGAAGGAATTAACAACTAATAATAGAAGAGCAGTCAATTAGTTAACAAGCAAACAAGTTGCTTTATTAGTATTTCTAATCAACATGGTACAAACTATTAAGAAACTTAAAACTATTAAGTTTTAAGATAAGACAAGGTAATAAAGCACAAATGGGCAAAATGAGGAATAATGATGGCTAAAATATGTAAACACATGGTTCACATAAGAATACAATCCTTAGAGTTGACAAGATGGCTCAGTGATTGTTCAGAGGGCTTAAGGACTAATGTTCAGATCCCAGCAGTCACAGCATATGGCTCACAAATACCTGTGGACAGATCAGAAATCCACTTCTGGCCTCTGTGAGAACCTGCACACACAGATGTATACACACACACACACACACACACACACACACACACAAATAAAAATCATTAAGATATAGTCCTTATATATATATTAAAGAGAGAATAGCTTGTTTAATACTAGAAACTCAAGAAAACATTTTTTTCACCATTAGCATCACAAAAAAAATCCCTAAAAATTTAGGAATAGTGAGAGGGTCTCACATCTCCTGGTGGGAATAGAAAATGAGACAGCCTCGAGAGAAGAGAGGTCAACACAGTTCAACACTGTATATGCCTGTCTTGTTCCGGCTCTGTCCTCTGTAGGTGAAGCGTCACACAGCCACAGTCAGTAACTATTTATTAAAGAAACTTACTTGATCCTTCTTTTATCATACACCAGTTATGATAATCCCTACACAGACCAGTGACTGCCAAATTGAACACAAGCCAGATCACAGGTGTTGCTGAGAAGCACTGGTCTCAGGATATACGTTCCTACCGAGCTTCCAAAAGAGGAAGGCGTTATAAGCCAGAAAGACCTCCTGCCAACTGTTTACTGTTGTAATTAGAAGAATGGGGTTTTGAATGCCAGTCCCAGGCTCTGGGCTATCTAGACTTGTGAGACTTCAGAAGGATCTGCTCTTATGCAGCTTGGGTTGTTTCCAGAGCCTGGCACTCAGGGTAACTAGGTTGCCCCATCGCAGGTCATGCCCACAGTTTCCTTTGAGCGTTCACTACTTTCAAGTTTCCATATAGATTTTTTTTTCAAGCAATGTGCCTGTTATTTTAGGGACAAAGGGAGAAAACTGTGCAAAATATACAGACATGGTGGGAATGTGAAGTTTACTTGAAGCAAGTGAGATGAACTCTAAGCTTTCTTTTCAAGGACAGACACATTCTCCCACCTCATTTCAAGCATAAGAAAATGCACCTTCATGCCACTGAAATATAATTCCTGTAAGTGTTTAGCTCTCCTATAATTTTGTTTTTAAATTATTTAGATATACATAGTACATTCATTGGTTCTAGTTTTAACTTTGAAACTGCAGAACACAATCTTTAAAAAACTACATTAAAAATTTCTTAATGCTGAATTTAACAGTGAATGATAATTATAAAGTTGTATGTCTATTTTGCATATTTAACAGTTAAAATGGAGCAGGGAAGATGGCTCAGTTAGTAAAATGCCAGCCATACAAGCATGAGGACCTGAGTTCAAATCCCCAGTACTCAAAAAAAAAAAAAAAAACAAAACCAAAAACCAAGTGTGATGGTTCACACTTGTGATACTGGAGCTGGGCATCAGGGCAGGATAGAGACAGGTGAATCACCAGAGCTTGCTAGCCAGCCAATCTAGCCAGTCAGTGAGCACCAGATTCGGTGAGAAGTCCTGCCTCAAAAACTCAGATGTACAACAATAGAGGAAGATGTTTGATGTCCACCTCTAGCCTTCAAATGCATGTGCACAAATGCACTCACACAGCACACGAACATCTGCATATTTTACACATATACAGGAACTACTTTTGCAAACTTTTAGAAAGGCAGTCATCTATTTCTGTTCTGCACATTTCTGTGAATGTTGTAAAGCTTATATGCTCCAGTTGTATTGGGCACAGTATAGAAAGTGGCCCTGTTCCCAGGGATACTCAGACTGAAGCCTTTGAAAGTCCAGCAAGCCATGCAGCCGGGAAGACATTGTATTTCTGTCCTCTAGTGACACTTAGGAATAGCACCACTAAATATTTGCTTTTTTTGTTTGTTTGTTTGTTTTGTTTTGTTTTGTTTTTTTGAATAGGAAGAGAAGAAGCTTAGCAGCACAGCCTTTAACTGGAGCACAAAAAGAAATGGCCTGGAAGCCTCAGGCAAGCTTTACCTCCAGTTTCTCTGAGCAATGGGATTTCTACTGAGTTTCTCTATTGAGGAGTGCACTTCATGCAGCCACTCCCACTGCCGAATAGTAACCAGTATCTGTATAGCCATACCACCTGCAAGGACCTCAGTCCCACTGCATAGGTGTGGTTGTGAACGTGCCTGATTTTCTCACCTAGGGAACATATGCTTAGTGAAGCTGCTTTAATGCGCAGGAAGGTAATTCTACGGATTTCCTTCCTCAAAGTGGAAAATGGTGATCTATATGTTTTCCTCAGAGGTCCTGAGATCAAAGCTCTATCCTATTCATGTCATGTTTATGTGAAAACTGTAAATTTGCTTCCTAGCACTAATGTAGGTAACACAGTGCCGTGGGGCACTCTTCAGCATTTCTCGTTTACATATGAGCTGCAAGTAGTGAATGGCAGCTCCCTTTGCGAGACGCTGCATAAAGTGAGAGTGCTGGAGCTGGAGAGGGAACATCCTATACTTCCACATTTCTAATGAAGAGGAGGAAAAAAAACTAAAGCAAGCAGATGGATTTCTTCTCCTGCACTGGTTCTGAACCTGTGAGTCTTGCGTGACTCCTTTGGGGTCAAACATCAGATATCCTAAGTATGTTTACATTATGATTCATAACTAACAAAATTATAGCTACGTAGTAGCAATAAAACAGTTTTATGGTTGAGGTGTTACTTCAATATGAGAAAATGTATTAAAAGGTGGCAGCATTAGGAATGTTGAGAAACACTGTCCTAGTGTCTGCATTAGTGGCCAGGGGCTTATAGTTATCCAAGGCCCAGTTCTTACTGGGAGGCTATGGGTTAGGCTGTGGAACATGTTAAAACATAGAAGTACATTCCCTTGTCCATCAGGAATGTCAGCACCATTCCTTGTCCATTGTGGCTTCTTCTGCTTTGAATATTCTTCTCATGGCACAAATTATCTTTCCAGGAAGACGTGTAGGATGGGATGGTAAGAAGAAATGGCAACACGCGCCATTTGCAATCTCTGCTATTCTGTCTGGAAAAGAAAAGCATTTGATTCAGGTAACGAGGTAGCCAGATACTGAACTAGACGCAGATTAAACTTTATGTCACCTTGTATGGAATACACAGGAACTCAGTCATTGCATGATTTTAATTGCCCTAAACAATGAGACACAGGTTTAGCTACAAATGATTATACGTTTGTCTCAGGAAAATCACAAAAGACCCAAAAAAGAAAGAAAGAAACAAACAAAAAAGCACTGTTGTTGGGCAGTGGTGGTGCA
The DNA here is from genome assembly GCA_902729485.2 of Mus minutoides. Classification (NCBI taxonomy): domain Eukaryota; kingdom Metazoa; phylum Chordata; class Mammalia; order Rodentia; family Muridae; genus Mus; species Mus minutoides. Next base: position 10,884 of record CACVCL010030078.1, read on the forward strand.
CGCCTTTAATCCCAGCACTTGGGAGGCAGAGGCAGGCAGAAGCAGGCAGAGACAGGCAGAGACAGGCAGAGGCAGGCAGATTTCTGAGTTCGAGGCCAGCCTGGTCTACGGAGTGTGTTCCAGGACAGCCAAGGCTACACAGAGAAACCGAAACAAAAAAACAAAAACAAAAACAAAAAAACTACCATGAAGTAAAAAAAAAAACAGGCCATTGTATTTAACCCTTCCAGACTCTCCTCTATACAAATCACCATAAAAATATATCCGTATGTGCATATATACATGAATACCTTTAATGATACATTTATGTGTCAACTATGTAAGTTATATCTGCATGCAAATTACAATTCCATATCTAAACATATACACAAAATATAAACATATATGTTCATAATTTGTAACAGTAAATTCCATTGGCTATGTCCAGTGACTTAGGGCAGGCCATGTCAGCAGAGTTTTTTGGTTAGGATTATGCGTTATGGTGAAAGGTTATTCCTCAGTTCAGTTTCTCACAAGAGGTGTACCTCTGATCAAGGTATTTGTCTTAATAGCTTTGTCTCTATTGTGGAGAAAATAATGGCACTTCTACATAGGTAGGTGTGAGAATAAATTTATACACTTAATTCCTAGCAAATGACATGGTAAGCCCTCAAAAAAATGCTAAGAATTGAATGAAGCATTCACGCTAGCCATTTATAAAGCAAAAAAAATTGTTTTAAGAAAAAAAAGTCTAATCAGATAAAATTTGATCAATACAGAAGATTCTCACAGACTACAATTTATTCTCATAAAGATAGTTTTCGCTGTTAGCAGCTGTAATGACCATAGTTAATTAGGGAATTTAAAACACAAAAGCAAGAATTAGGGATGAATCAGTACTATTTTAACTTGTATATTTATTTATACTATTATACATAAATTATATTATCTATAAATAGGTGCAACACCAACTTTTCCTGTTTCCCTCCCAGGCCTCTGTCATGTTCACTGACCCCAAAGTGGGTTTTCTCTGCTCTGTCTTTTTTTTTTGGGGGGGGGGGGGTTCGAGACAGGGTTTCTCTGTGTAGCTCTGGCTGTCTTGGAACTCACTCTGTAGACCAGGCTGGCCTCGAACTCAGAAATCCGCCTGCCTCTGCCTCCCGAGTGCTGGGATTAAAAGTGTGTGCCACCACTGCCTGGCCTCTGCTCTGTCTTTATCATTCTCAAGATCAACAGGCTGTTAGACAAGAGGCAGTGCAGCGACTCTAGCTGGCTTACTTTTCCACAGGATGCAAGTAGATAGACGGAGGATGTGGGCAGTTGGAAAGGCCAGTAAATCATCTGCATTGACAGCATCTGACTTCAAATATTTAACAAAGCAAAACCATCTGGGTCATATGGACAAGAAAATTCATTTTTCTCCTTTTGCTTCATAATACATTTCATCATTTAAGTTTTAGTTATGTTTTCTTCAAAAGCAATGCCATTACATGTAGAAGAAAATTCCTGCACATGAGCTGATACCTACCTAATTTCTTGATTTCCATCCCAATTTTTTTAAAAAAAAGGCAGCTATCCACTGGTTTTTATTTGACTTTGAATTCTTTTTATTTCTACATATGCATACATGCCCATGCGCGCACATGCACGCGCACGCACACACACTCTCTCACACACACAGTGGGTTTACTATAACATGACCCAGGTCTACTGTTCTGTCAAAGAGCTAGATGTAACTAAGGGACAAAAAAAAAAAAAAAGAGAGAGAGAGCACCTTGAGTGACCAAGGACCCTGACCTGGGACAGCCCCCATGCCCTCTGCTTGTAGACCTCCCTAGACTAACCCTGGCTTGATTAAAAAAAAAAACAAAAAACAGAATAGCCACCATTGATCCTGCAAGTGACTGGGTCACCTCTCCTGAGGCAGGGAAGTGTTGGTAAAGGGACTCTGCTCACCACAGCCATGAACATCCCTCCTCAAACACTTGTCAATCCATCAGAGACATTTCCCCACTGCTTGTTATTCACAGCAAACACATAGCTGCCCTTTTAAACTACCTAACAAAAATCTACCTATTTTCCATGACACACCAATAAGGAACTCACAGCTCCATTTGGCATCTATTATTTCCTGATAAGATCAGTAGCCATACCTACTGTTGAAGTATCTGTTTGTCTTATGAATGGGTGTCATAAAATTTAATTACACCACCTTATCCACCATCATTGAAAAATTAAGTCACACCTTCACGTGTATGGGGTATTAGTTGTCCCCAAACTAAACAACGACGCAGGAATCTAAAGCAAACCACAGATTTGTGTTTTCCTTCCATGACCTAGTCTTTCTCACTTAACTGGTTCTGGTTTCCTGCCTCCCCCCTGGATATTCATATCAGATTTCTTTGGTGGTTTTTTTCCTGTTGTAGGGCCCTCATGCACATACTTAATCAAGGCAGATGTGAGGGTTGTTGGTGGCTCAGCTGGGGTTTGTGGCATCTGTTTAAGTCAGTCAGTTTATCCAGTTCAGTGACATGCCATGAGTTCTAAGCCCACACCTCTTCCCAGGCAAATTTGATTCATCACAAGATGAAGGCACAGTTTATAACAACCACCCCTGCCCCCCCCCCACACACAAAGCATGGCTATCTTTACCTCTCCAAATCCAGAACTAATGATAAAATTCAGGTTTGACTTTGGAACATTTCTATCTTCCCCAGGGTACAGATCATCTCTTAAGAACATGATGATATAGTGCACAGACGTCAAAGCCAGTCTCAGAGACCTGACTGAACCACCTGACTGTGTGTCATTCTGGACCTCTGCATATTTCTAAGCTTCAGTTTTTCTCACTGGACAATGAGGAGCAACATATCTCTCTTGTCGAGTACTTGGAAGACTGATAGAATATATAAAGCAACTTTCACATAGGGATGCTCCAGACATCCTGGTGCTCTGTGCTGTCTCTTCTGCAGTCTTTACTCAGCCCCACCATTCTCACCACTGTACTCTTACCTTCTCACACAAGAAATTGCCAATTTCTATTCATTTCCATTAATAAAATGTCTTAAGTACTCCTAACTAACACTTAAATCATAGAGACTCAGAACCATAAACATGTTAGTGAACCAGGACCAACTTGGGGCCTAAGATGGCAAAATCAGTCAACTTTTTCTTGAGAAGTATGGGGTTAAATGTCAAACCAAACTTCATGAAAAAGAAACTCATGAATGTGTGTCAAGAACTTTAAAACTGCTCATGCTTTTGACACAATAAGTTCTCCTCTAATCCTCCTCTATCATACTTAGGAAATCTTCAAAGGTTTGCATATATGATGTTTATTATATTATTATAGTAGTGACAATTTGGAAGCAATCAAAATACTGTAACTGTGTAATAAACAATAGGCAATTATCAAAAATTATATTTAACAGTCTATAATGACATTGAAAAATGCAACTTGATTCAAAATTCTGAGTGTATCAGCTTTAAAAGTATATCATATAGGAGATAAATTCAGATTGAGCAGTTTGTATTTGATTATATGAATGCAGAATGTATGCAGAGACCAGGTCAGATATGTGCATACTTCCATTCATAGTAGCATTATTCATAACACAGTGATGGAAGCAGCTGAAGTCTTCAACAAGAGGTAAAATATATTGAGCTATAAGTACAATGAAATATATTGTATGCTAAAAGAACAGAGTCATCTTCAGTCCTTAAAATGAAGAAAATTCTAAAACTTTCTGTAAAGTGGATGAAATCTGGACACATTATACTGAAGTGTATTATCAGACAGCACTGACGGTCAGACTGGTGGCTTCATCTAGCATTTGGGTGCAGCCCTGACAGAGCTACTACTGATCCATGAAGAGAGCTGCAGAGAGAGGCTTGTTCATGATACTGAACCATTAATTCCCTGATTACAATTGGGAAAACAAAGAGTTTAGCAGAACTATACTCTAAGCACATATTGGTTAGGACATGCATGTGGTAGGTGCTACCTGAAAGAAGGTGAAGACATGCAAAGAAACAATTCTCTCAGCACGTAGAGGACAGTACAGGTTTTCAGGCATGGACCAGATGTGTAAAGGAGATCACCAGGTTTCCAAAAGAGAGCCCAGCCTACAGCATTCCCTAGGGAGACATCAATAAGTGAGATAGGCCTTCCCCAAATGTCCCTTGCTTAGAAGAAAGATCAGGTACCACAAAAGAAGGCCAACTCTCTTAGAACTTAGCAGCACCTGCTCAGGAAACAGATCCCTCCCTTCCTCCCTTCCTTCCTTCCTTCCTTCCTTCCTTCCTTCCTTCCTTCCTTCCTTCCTTCCTTCCTTCCTTCCTTCCAGACATGGTCTCACTAAGAAACTCAAGCTACCCTCAAACTCAAAGCAATGCCCCTGCCCCAACCTTCCAAATATTGGGATTATGGATGCACTCCACTGAGCCAGCTCACAAACAATTGTCTATAAAGATTTTTCACATAAAAACAATTAAAGTACTGTCAAAGAATCTAAATAAGGTTAAAATATTAAATTTCATGTGGTCTATGATACAGTAAAAACACATGATACACACACACATACACAAACACACATATAATACATTTTGGTAATCCATACACACATGAAACATTCTTTTTACTTCATTATTTTTATATTCCTATACTTTGCAATATTTCTTCTACAAACGTATCACTCTATAGTGCAGGAAACAAACAAACAAACAAACAAAGTGCTTCTTTAAAACTGCCAGTCCCTGTCAACCATCCATTTTCTTTAATAGAGTAGGCTGGTTAGCTGATATGTATGAGGTCCAAAGCGGGACTGACTTCTTTTCAAGAACCTGCTCTCAGTTTTTACAAGGCAATTTCAGCCTAACAGTCATCATAAAGAGCCTCTCACAGATACACAGGCACTGTTAAAGAGTATTTACAAGCTCTCTGAATCTCATATATGAGTTTATGGCTGTTGTAATGAGGGAAGCCTCTCTACAGGCCCATGAGCTATAATTTGGGCTTTTACTGGAGCCAGGGAAGTCAAGTTGAAACTTTCTGTAGCAGCAGCAGAAGGAGCAGTCACAGCAGAAGCCAGCCATCACAATTCTGCCATCTGTCCATAGCTCATTGATTCTTTCTCTGGGCTTTTGTTCATGCATTGGTAGGATGACGGGCTCAATATAAACAATACCCTACTTCTGAAATCTGAGCTCAGGATATACTCCCCTTAGGGAACCTTCCCAAAGGACTCCTCCAGACTTTGAGACATCAAGTTAGTCCTAAAATCTTTAGAAGGTTACAGTGAAGGTTATACCTTTATGCAATTTCCTCACTGGACCTCAACAGTACTCAGCAGGATAGTGCCTTTTGTTCTGTCGGGCTGTTCCCTGCAGGAAATCCCAACCATTTGTGATTAAATGGACCCCAGGCAACCCAGCAGATCCTTTGTTCACTGTGCATATCACTTAAACTGTTTAGAGGCCATTACAGATCTGGGTACACTCTAGGCAAGGTCTTCATTCTGGAAAGGAACTACAAGGTACCACCCAGCTGCCTTTTGTCCTCAGTTAGCTCAAGTTGTCTGTCCTTTACCTCCTGCTCCAGAAACTCCAGTAGCACACCACGGCCTGCTGGGTAGATGCCTTTGCACCTCTTCCAGATGACAAACTTGGTATCCTTCCAGACCCAGATCATATGATGATATTAGTACATTACAACATGACACATTCTTTCAAGTGTCTTCCAAGTAGTAACTAATTTTTATCTTTTCTCTTAACCAAGTGCTGAACAGGTTTTGTAGTCATTCTTTTTTGTTTTGTTTGTGCTCCTACCTTATTTCCCTGGTTTCCTGTTCACATTTTAACAGCACTTTCTAGCTTTCTGGTTGATTTTGCAAACCTTTTTAAATCCAGGTCTTTGATCTCAATGGTTAGAAAACAAAGGAATGGAAACATAGATTTCTTATGAGTCTGACACCAACCTAATCTATAAACAAATCCAGATCAGCTCAGGCTACACAAAGAAACTCTATCTTAACAAATAGTAACAGTAATAGTAATAATAATAATAATTTTTTAAAAATTGTTTTAATTATCAATAATTATCAAATTGAATGTGGTTATAAGTTCCGTGGTTATAATAATATTACAAATCCTCTATAAGAAAGGTCAAAGTAGAAAAGACCTAAATAAAAAGGGGCTGCTAAACTGAATCAATCTACACTTTGATAACTTCGGGTTGCTGGACCAAGGACATGCTATTTTGGAAGGGGCTCTGTATTTGTGTTAACAGGAAAGCAAAAGAAAGGCTTTGGACTCCTTCCAAAGTAATAAGGATCTGATAGAAGAAGAGCCCTGAAGATCTTGGCTTTAGACAGGGAGAAAAAAATCAAATTGCCCAAACAAGACAGGTAACATGATTTGCTCATTCTTTTATGCGGAAGCAGCCCTGAAACAGATATAAAAATGTCTCTAGCCAGACTTGAACTATACATAGCTAATGGATCTTGTTTGCTATAGCAGAGTACTCAGAATTCATCATACCATCTTTCATAAGGCATGAATAAAGATTTATATCATTATTTATTGATTACTCAAACTAACTTATAAAAAAGACATTTGTCTTTAACCTGCTCAAACAAGAAACAAAAATTCATCATTAACTGATCTTTGTACCTTCCACATTCCATACAGATATCTCTATAGAACTAAGGTTGTAAGGTATTGTATTTCATATTACAGAATGAAGCCCCAAGAGTGCAGCCCTGACAAGATTCACCCCCCAGGGATGCTGGAATGACCTGCTGTTCCAGTCCCCTGCATGATCTTGCCTGAACTAATGCTGTTTCCAGAGACTTGCTTCAAGAACAGCTTCAGAAAAGGACTACTAACCTCCAATGACTGGTTCATTCAGTCTTTCAGATGGACCTAATTAGGACTTTAGTTAAGCCCTGAATTTTCTCAACACATAAAAACTGGACAACAAATAATTCCAGCTAGCTTTATTTTGACGTAACCATTTTTCCAATTTCCTTTTTGTACCTAAACATGAATTCTTCATCCCAGTTCAACAGGAAGCAATTATAACAAAACTGTTGTCTCAATCTGCTAAGTAGGGGTGGATGGTTTGGGTTACTTTATAAATTATAGGTATGTTGTCATTTTAAGAATAACTTACATATAATTACGCTTTGGGTGGAGAGGAAACGAAATAGGGAGCGTAGAGTCGGGGATTTCTTTCTTAGGTAAAGGGGAAGGGGTTGAAAGAAAAAAGAAGTATGTAGTGATATTATATGAAATTAGACAAATATGCATGGATTATTAAATCAACTCTTAAACAAAACCATTTTATAGCAATAATCTTACATTAGTAGAGATCTTTGTATTTTGATGAAGAATTAAAGTTATATTTTCTTACATTGATACAAAATTTTGTATATTAATACTGGTTTAAGGTTTTCATTGGCATAAATCTTTATACAGTGATACAAAATTTAAGATTAATTTTGTTACTTTTAGATAGGCCTTGTGCCTACGCAACCCATTTAAAATGCAAGGCTTAGTCCCAATCCTTTTAATAGCTGCTATTACACACTATTTAAAATAACTATGTAATGCAAGTTAATAGTCAAACTCATGCTCATATTAGATACTAATTTTGTTAATTACAATAAAATGTGTTCAAAGTTATTCAAATAGTAAATACTACAAATAAATAATGTTTAACAATTCATATATGCTATATATAGATAAATGGTATTCAAAAGCACCAGAGATCCACAAAATATGGCATTTAAAATCATTTCATTATTAAAAGATCTTTTGACTATGAGACAGTTCTGCTCCTAACAGTACTCCCATTCTACTTCAAAAAAGATGAATATAAATTACCTCCATATAGAGTTGTTTTAGTTGTGTCAATCTAGCCACTGGGCAAAAAATGCCCAATTTTATCTGCAGACAAAATGCTGTCCAAAAAAGATAAATGGGTGCAAAATAGTCTACTGCTAAGCTCTGCCAAGACAGGCTAAGCTAGTCCTGTTTCACTTAAGTTCTGTCAGATGTTCTGGGCCAGAAGGCAGAAGATAGATTCTCCAACATTATAATGAATATTGGGGACTGATCAGGGCTGTCATTTCTGTGATTTTTGGAAACTGTGTCCCTGCATTTCCTGCACACTCAAATAATATTTACTCCTTCTCAAATCTCTGTCAGGGTTGAAGACTAGATAGTTATAGTCTCACAATTAAACTTAAGTTATTTAGGATTTTAAAGGATGGTTTTAAGATGGTAACACAAGTTAAAATCAAAGATGATTTAAGTACAGAATTATAAGCTCATTAAGTTAGGATAGATGATAAAATACTTTATCTAAATTGCCAAATAAAATGGACTGGATGTTATAATTTTCTTAATTGTTATAATTGTATTCCATTTATATCTGACAGAAAAGGAACCTTTTATTGGACTAGGAAGGAGAATTGTTGAGGTTTGGTCTTTTGCTGTGTATTGTAATGCTAAGTATGGGTCCCCAAGACCTGGTTTTCCCCAAAGATGAGAGAGGCTGCACATAGACCCAAGTGACACTATGTGACTTTGTCCCAAGTTATTTCTGATTGGTAAATAAAGATGTAAACAGCCAATAGTTCGGCAGAAGAGACATATGCAAGTATTATGGTTCCCATGAGGGAGAGAAGAAGGTGAAGGAGAAAGAGATACCATGGGTTGGGTGAGTCATGAAAACATGGCCCTGAGGACTGGCCAATTGGAGTTAAGAGCAGCTCAGATGAAACGTTGTAAGTGATAACTTGAGCTTATTGATAGAAAAGTAGAGTGCTTAGTATAGAGGACCCAGATCTTGCGCTATTTAAGGCTTATTGTAAATAATAAAAGTTGTGTGACTTTTATCTGGGAACTGACTGGTAAAAGGTGGAGTAAAAACCCTGGATTGGGATTACAAATTTCTACAACACTCTTATGTATTTGGTAAATTAAGAAAATGGCCAGGCTGGGCGTGGTGGCGCACGCCTTTAATCCCAGCACTTGGGAGGCAGAGGCAGGTGGATTTCTGAGTTCGAGGCCAGCCTGGTCTACAAAGTGAGTTCCAGGACAGCCAGGGCTATACAGAGAAACCCTGTCTCCAAAAACCAAAAAAAAAAAAAAAAAAAAGAAAAGAAAATGGCCAGCAAGTTCCCAGGATTTGTCTTCAGCATATTCATCTGGGTTTCATCCCAGCATAATCTACATTCTTTTCTTCTTTTTTTCATGTTTCAAAGCTTGTTAGTTTCTTTTCTTTTTTTTCTTTTTTTGGATATTTTATTTACATTTCAAATGTTATCCCCATTCCAGGTGCTCACTGTGCTGCAAGGAACCATCGATCTCTGGCCCAAGCCTCATCTCCAGCCTGTTCTGCTGGTTAGAAGGATTATTCTTTTCATTATAGACTGAGGGTATTACGCATCTTCTGGCTTTTCCCCACTTTGTCTATTTTTTAGCTTAGTCCCTTGCTACTCCACTGAGTCAGAAACAAACCATCCTGAAGCTCTTCTTCCTTCTGATGCTGCTTAAATTCTGGATTCTTGCTAAATGCATTATTCTTTTGTTATTCCAATATCAAGCAGAAAATTTAAGATTATCAAATATCTTCCTTTAGTTTGTTCCTATTATTTTCTGACTTCTCACTTTAAATGTCTTCTGACTGTCACATGTACAGCCCCTCTTATTACTACCCATTATCTTAATTTCTATACTTATAATTTTTTCTTTTAAATACATGTCTTGCCTTCTAAGCAGTACACTCCTGGTTTTCTGGTAATTAACTCCTTGGTCTTGCTCTGAATAAAAGTCATCTTCATTGTTCATTCCATCTTTGCTAAATAAAAGTATCCTCATTCCTGGAATGGAGAGATGGCTCACTGGTTAAGATCACCAGGTACTCTTCCAGAAGACTTAGTGCATGGAACCAAGCGATTGGCCTGGCCTAGCTGCCTTGAGGGGCATGTGTCATAGGTTTTTCAGGTTAAAGTCCATGACTCCTGGGGCACAATGTGCCTTCCAGCTTCTGAGAGACCCAGGTACTCTCTCAGCCTGTAAAGCATTCATAGCACTCTCTACTTCTCTGAATGTTCCCTTCAAAGTCAAGGAAGTATGGAAGCCTGACAGGACAATTGGTCTTAGACATTAATCTTTTGTACCCTGTATAGTTTGTGAACCTTGAATCCTGGAAACTACAACTGCATTGATCCTGGCAGTTGCCACTATATTCTGTTTCTGATAAGCATATAGAAAGTTTTATTAGTCTAAATAAAATTGCCACAGTTTTGCTCCAACTAACTTGGTTTAATTCCTTGAGGCCATATCAGGTTACTTTGGTGAGTAAATAAGTAAGTGTGGAAATAATTAAATAAGACCTTGGTGTGCATACTTACAACTCCATTTCAGTAGCTAGCACCCATATTAAGTGTTAAGTGTCTGCCTTGCCACTGGGCTGCTGGAGTACTGCTGGCAAGCTGCTCAGGGGAAGCAGAACAGAGTCAGTGATAGGCGTCCCAGCCTGTGTTTCCCTGGGTGAGAAAAAGCGAGCTCTGAGACAAATGCTGTGGTTCTAGTCTCCTGTGAACCCAGATGCTGCTGGGGTACCATGAGGAGTTGAGAACTGGGTCCAAGAATCTTATGTTTCCCCAATGCACCAGGCAGGAAGGGAAGAGCTGATCCCGGGATGGGTTGGAATCCAGTTTGGTTTGGCAGTGTTAGTGAGTGCCAAGAGGACAGAGGGGCTGGAAGAGAGGAGTCTTTCTCCAGGAGATTTAGGTGTGGCTCTTTATGATGAAGGCCTCTCCCTACAGTGATCCTTGATGAAGGAGATGGTCCTTGCCTGTCCTAACTGCTTTATTAGAAGGTGGATGTAAATGCATACATCTTACTCAAGGTGAAGCAGGGATTAATTATCTTTTACAGGAAGGCATGACCAGGAAGGAAAGCTCATTGGCTGAACAGTTGGGGGCTATCTAGATACCTCCTTAGCATGGACAATTCCAGGTTTTTATACTAAGTGACTGATTGTATGGAGCATGTTCCAATTTTGCAGGGGACTAGCTTTATGCCTACTGTTCTCAATTCTGAGATTTCCAGGGATTTAGGCTGGCTCAACCTTATGAGTTCTTCTGGCTGGTGAAAAGGTCTACTTGCCCAACACATATGTCAGCTCACAATCATTTGTAACTCCAGCTATGGATCCAATTCCCTCCTCTAGTCTCCTCAGACAACGAGGTTCTCATGCATAAATAAAAATAATATACCCAAACACAGAAAATAAACAAATTATAATTTTAGAAAGTATTCTCATTCCCAACTTAAATTTACAACACAATATTATGCTGAATAGGCATGTTATTGAACATTGTCAGGGATGACAAGTTACTTATCCTTGTAGAAAAATAAGAACTCTAGAGTGCATAGCAATTATATAATTGCACAAACTAAATAAAGGTGCTGACTAATGAATCAATTTTCTTAAGAAAGCATTCTGTGCTATGCTAGAGTTAAAACCACAATTATTATTGTTAATACTTTATTAATGTCTTAGATAATGATGACATAAAGCCGAAAAGAATAACAAATACTTTCAACACAAATCACTTTGTTAGAAATTCTCAATAGGTTGTGTTGTTGAACTGAGTGAAACAAGACATTTTAAAGGGAACAAATACAAAGTTCTTAGAGCCAGACAAGAACCAGCAGTAACTCTAGGACAGGGTTGAATCGAGCTAGTATTTCTCATTCTCAACACAGTATGCTTTCGTATTGTCATACAATTGCCAACAAAATTCAGTACAATCCTAAGAAAGGTTGAAGATCTGGCTTTAGAGTAAGGGAGCTAGTGCTATTCCTCTTAGTATTGAAAGACCTAGAAACGCAAGGACTCCTTCACGTTCTGACTCTGGAGAGGCGACACCCCAAATCACTCAGGAGAAACGGTCTTGATGCAAACTGCAAGAGGACTTTTATTATCAGCCAGCTGAGGACGAGCTCCTTTCGCTCCGAGGAGCTGGGGAGTTCGACCCTGAGCTGCAACAGCAGAGGGTTTTTGAAGGAAAAACCTCAGGAGGTGGGGTAAGAGCAGAAAGAATGGGGTGTTCCTGGATCTGTGAAGGAACAAGAGAGTAAGTGAGCTAATGTCTGTCCTTGTAGTTATCTCAGGCAGGCTGGGCCATCTAAGGTAGAAGAACAAAAGGCTTCTTACTGACTGTATTCTTAGAGATCGGGAAACAGGCTTTGGAGGAAAACTTTGGGGTAAAATTTTGGGGTCTCACAGTATGCACATTTTAAGAATGGGTTAAATCCAGCACTCAGGAAATTGAGGCAGGAATGTTGTGAATTGGAGTCCAGCCTGGACTATATAGTAGTAAGACTGTACATCAAACAAAACAATAACAATAACAACAACAACAACAAACCAAATCTTTGGGATTATAGCTCAGATCATAAAAGAATGCTTTAAATAAGCAAGAATATTTAGAGTGGGAAAAGGGTTTATAAGATTCAAAGGGAACAGGACATTAGCCAAGCATAAGAAATATAGTTAGGTCCTCATCTCAAAGAGCTTGCTGTCCAGTTGGTTAGGACCAGGTGTATAATTGAGAATAAATAATTATTTTTGCCTGGCATAGCTAGGGTATTTTCATAAAAGAAACAAAGCTATAACTGCATCTCAAAGATCAGGTAAATTTTCAACAACCAGCAGAGCATGTCTTTTGAAGTAAGGAGAACCACACACATAAACCTCTAGCCACGAGTTAAAATAGCAGATCAGAAGATACAGAAGATGAGTAAGTAAAGACAAGGGCACAGCTAAACTCCAAGTCTCCACCTAAAAGTCATTTCTTCAGAAATGCTTTTCCTGGCCTCAAACTCTCAGTCTAAAGCATATGCTCTACTATGACATCTCCTAGTGAGCTATACTCTCAGATTCATAGTTTGTTGTTCATATTTATGTACATATGTTTGTATGAGCATATGAACCAATATGTTAAATGATGCATATATACCACACATTAAAATTTCTTAGGAGACAAGGAATATTATAACAGTCTAATAATAAAGAACTAATAATAAAGATCTTAGAAGAGAAAAGGCATAAGAGTAGATGAACAGTCCCAGTAAAAGCATGGAGGTGTGAAATACACAACAGATAGACATAACTTAAAGAACTTCCATGTGTTTGTACAATAACATTGGTAAATGTAAGGGTGTGGTCACCACTATGACTCAAACAGCAGACAAGAACTAAATCCTTTGTTCATTCAATGAATATGTATTGAACAGACACTCACAAGAGATTCCTAACTCAGGCTTTAAGAAGTTTAAGTTTCCCTGAAATTTACAATGGTGACCTGCCTTCACAATACATTGGTACAAAATGGCATAAACATTATGGGAATAACCAAGTACTTGTTAATTTAATTTAAGATCCACTCCATGAGATGGAATCCATGTGTGACACTGCTTAGGTGACAAAATCTGAGAATAGACAAGCAATGAACCTAGGGTAAAACCAAATATTATTGTCCTGCTAAAAGAAGATGCCAACAAAAAGACTCCTAGTGACATTCTACTAAAGCCATAGATCAGTGTCTCACTCAGCCACCATCAGAGAACCTTCCCATTAGTACAGGAACTAATACAGAGACCTACAACTGAACAAAGTACAAAGAGTGAGAGACCTTGAAATACTCAGTCCTATATGGAATATCTTTATCAAACTCCTTTTCTCAGGGCTCAGGAAACTATGCATAAGAGGAGGCATAAAGCTTGTAAGAACTAGAGTGAATGGGCAGCCAAATGAAACAGGGTCTTCCAAATACATCAAGACTATGACACATATAAATTCACAGTGACTGTGTCAGTGTGTACAAGGCCTTCGTGGGTCTAAGCCAGATGGGGTCTTACTTCTAAGAGGCAGAAATAGACATGAGATTCCATCCCTAAACAAGAAGCTACCTCCAATTGACAACCATTTGCAAAGGAAGTTGGTTTTCTTCAATGGACTCTCACTAGGTATACAAACCACGATTAAGAGCGGGCTCCATGCCCAAGGATAAATAACCAACACAAAATAAACTCAGTGATATCTTTGGAGACTTTTTTGTTTCAAATTGTTTTGCTGGGACCTTTGAAAAATTTTACTGGTCTTTTGATTATGACTTATGGTTTCCAATTTTGTGGTTTTTATAGTGTGTGTGTGTGTGTGTGTGTGTGTGTGTGCGCGCGTGTGTGTGTGTGTGTGTGTGTGTGTGTGTGTGTGTGTGTGCTTGCACGCATGTTCTTCGTATTTTTTTTCTTTGTTTTTTATCACCATGCCTTTCGAATCTTGTTCCCTTTTTGAATCTATACGTATTATTAATGAAAGAAATTTATATGAGATTTGGAACTTGGGAGCAGAGAAGTCATTTTTCTGGACATGGTGGTTTCTAGAACTTTTCTACAATGATTATTTCCTATAAATGTTCTAGAGCCACCCTGAACTTCATTCTCTCAGTTCCTCTACACTCATGTGAGCTCTGATTCTTACATCATATCTCTTACCCCAATGATGCTCATTTCTTGACTTAATCCAAACTTGATATTCTAGCTTAGTGTTGACATTGAAGAAAAAATAAACAAAATCTATTTATACCGACTTCCACTTAACTCTATTTTCCTTGGCAGTTTTGCTTTGGATTCTTGGATCCAGACACATACAATGCTTCCTGCATTCTTACGAGTAGGCTTTTTTTTTTTTATATCATCATTCCTCCGGTGTCCCACATAATTAGGTACAGCCATTTCAGACTAAACCTCTACATTCTTGGCACTATTCATCAATAAGACACCAGGCCATGGATATAGCATTTGGCACATCATAGCTAGCCCTGGATCCTTGTTAGCACTTTCCTAAGTCATGATTCACCATGACTTAACCATTGCTTAGAAAACAAATAGTTTCTTTCTATAGCACTTGAAATCTCCTGCCCCAGGTCATGTAGGCTCCAAGGCAGTTATGGACATAGAATAAGTTTGTGTGATAGTAAAATGTGACAGAATTTAGAGAGCCAACTTTATCTAGTTTAACAGGTAAGTACTATTTATTCTGGGCCATATAGTGGATACCTGATATACCTGGGTTGTATAGAACCCGAGATTCTGAATTCTCTTTAGCAACCAGTTCTTGTGACCAACAGTATAAACTCTATGGCCAGACTACCAGAAGTTAAGTCTTGGTTTGACTTGGAGTCAGCTAACTCTCTTGCCTGTAAAATAGAGAGAATAATAGAAGATTAAAGGGATAATGTAAAGTGCTATTTACATTTCTACTTTCAAATAAAACCTTTAATGTCTCTATATTAAAACCTAATTTTTATACTTGGTCATTCTCTTATTGACATTCTGCTTCCTCTCAGAAAAAGGGAAATAGAGATACTTTATCCTAGGCTTATCAAATACATTCCTTACCCTGACCTCTATGCAGTGTACACGAAACACTGCAAAACAGCTCTCACGTGTGCTTGAGAAAATTTACCCTTTGGGCTGACATACATCCCTAAACTTTCATACCCAAGCTGCACTTCATACAAACTCATATCATCTCCCCTTGAAGCTACAATGCTTTCTTATTATCCTTTACCTGCACCAAACAGACTTTACTAGGGCCCTTGATGTTTTCTTTTTCTGTTTGAGCTTTCAGTACCATAGTCTCTTTACTCAAATGTCTCCCTCCCATTTAGAGCTTCCCTGATGCTAACCCCTTATAAAACAGTCTCCTTAAAAAAAATTTAAAAATAAATAAATAAGTAAATAAGTAAATAAGTAAATAAATAAATAAATAAATAAATAAAACAGTCTCCTTCCAGCTCCTACCTTCCTTATCCTGCTTACAGTGATAATTATGTCTGTAGGCTGTTTTAAAACATACATTTACTCATCCATTCTATTTATCCTCATTAGCATCCCTAGCGGAAGTTCTGTTTACATATATTGAGGGGGGATGAACAAACATCTAATGCATAATCATACAATGCAATCAGACACAGTTCTCTGGACTTTTCTGATTTTCTCTTTCTCTCAGTGCACACACACACACACACACACACACACACACACACACACGAGGGGGGTTGCTATAGAACAAACCCAGAGACTTGTACATACTAGGTAAATGTTCTAGTATGGAGTTGTGCCCTCAAATCTTGACTCTTCTCCCACTGTAAAACATCAAATATCACTTTTTAAGGTAGTGAGGTCATATATTCTTCTTAAGTGAGACAAAGCAATATTTTCTGCCATATAAAAATGAAACAAAGTCATTGCTTTGTAATGAAATGTGAATTCTTAAGAATAAGCAATACTGACTGGCAGATGGTAGAAGGTGGGATGATCAGTAATGTCATATAAGTCCACGTTTAATGTTGTTGACTATATAAAAATATGATAGTCCCGTAAAACTGCTTCTAATGGTTTTTCTATATCCCTACTAATGATTCATCTCATAGTGAGTTAATCTCACTAGTGGAAAATGACAAATACTATCTTACGGTTCAGGAAGGTCTGCAGACTGTGAGCTGCTCAGAATCTGAATCTGGAAACATGTTTATAGAATATAGACTATATGTCAATCAGCCAATAGATATCTTAGTGTCTACATCAGTATTGCTAAAGTAAATTAGAAGGCATTCAGTAACTACCCCAAAGTTTACTAAAACAGTCATGTGGTGGCTCTCAACATGGTATCTGATAGTTTAAGAGACAGGAACCATACTATCTGAAAGTATGTAAAGACATACAATAGTGACAGAGACAAACAATGAAAAACGACAATATTAATTCCCATTTCCACTATAAAACTTGTCAGGAATTTAGTGGTTCAGAAATAATAGAGATTTGTCTCTTTCAGTTATAAAGGTAAGATGTTTGAAATGTGATTTAAGAGGTGAGGCATTGTAGGAAGGGGAAAAAGCTATGAATCAAACTCAGGGCCTTCACATACTAGGGAAAGTTCTACCATTTTAACAAGGTAAACAGCACTGTCAGGACTGTGATATTTGAAGGTCCTAGGGGAAAGCCTTCTCCCTTCTACTTTCTCCAGCTTTTAGGGGCAGCCCATATACTTGACTGTGAACTTTGTCCTCAACTTCAGCTCCCATATTCACATCTCCTCTCTGACTTTGACCCTCTTATCTACATTTTATAAGGACACTTATGATTTCAGTGAACCCCTGCAAATAATCCTGATAATTTCTAAAGTTATAGATTCTTAACACACATGCTCTACTCATGTTAAGTCATATAACTTATAAGGTCTAGTAATTAAGAAGTAGGCATCTCTGGAAGGCCATTATTCTTTCTACCATAATGGCCTAATATTAGATAAATAACCATACAGTTCTAATAACAAGGGACTTCAAATCAGAAGTCCTAGATTGGACTATGCTTATGTGATCTTAGACAATTCATCTGGCCTCTTTTATTGCATTTCCTCAGATAAAATAAAGACAATACTCCTAATACTACGATGAGGACCAAATGAACTAATTACATAAACATGCTTTGTCAACCAAAAGTTATTAAAACTTGGTTTGGTTTACAAATATTTCCTTATCTCATACTATGATTGTAGCATGTGTAAATGTTGGAACTCCAGTGTCAAGTAATGTTCTACAAGACCTGTAACCAAATTTCTTACATTTTTTAGCTAGTCCCCAATTTATGTTAGGCTGACTTAGGACGTTTTGACTTTAAAATTGTATAAGAACACTATTAACTTAGTAGAAATATTTCACCAAGTTAGAATTATGTGGTATAATATTAATTTACTGGAGAGTGGTAATAAGTCAGGCATTTCAAAAGTGATCAACCAATATGCTGTGATGAGCTGCTTTATAATATAGGGTGCTCAGTAGTTTGGGAATGTTAAATACACTTTAAACTTCTTGTATTTTCTCCTAATGATGGACTATCCAAATACAACTCCTTCACAAGTTAATGAGCATATATGGTATAATTACCAAAACACATGCATTCCCATGGTATTCTAAAAACCTAGATCCTGCATGTAGTGAGAAATCATTTGACAGCTTAGTATTAATAGCTAACCATTTCACTTTGCCTTGTAATTATCCTGGATGTATCAGGGATGGTCCTGTGGCCCAGAAAATACCCTCTGAAAGGAAAATCAGATCCAAATAGTTGTTGATGCTGTGGGAGAGATAACTTTATCAACTTAATTTCTACATAATTCACTACACCTGACATAAGGAGGGCAAACTGAAAACAACAAAATGTCAAGAAGAAAGGAAACTGATAACTTTTTGTGGCTATAGTCCTGGGGAAAGATAAGGCCCTGCTGGAGAGGGCATAAAAAGGAAGAGTTTGTGAAGTATTTAGAAAGAAAAATCTGCATAACTTATTGGGTGACTGGATATAGAAAATAAAGAAGGAGAGGTTAAGGATAACTCTGAGGATGTATAGTAACTGGATGAGTGGGTTCAATGCCAGTAGACAGAAGTAGAGGAAGCAAAATGATTGACTGAGATTGACTGAGTGCTGTCAGTGTAGTATCTTGCTTGGGTTTGAATTACTACACTGTGAAAGATATATGTATATATCATAAACCCAAAAACAATGTGCAGCAGGGAGATCAAGACATTAAGGTTCTTCTTCATTGTAGTACTCCTTCATTGTAGTACTCCTTCATGGTAGTACTCCTTCATGGTAGTACTCCTTCATTGTAGTACTCCTTCATTGTAGTACTCCTTCATTGTAGTACTCCTTCATTGTAGTACTCCTTCATGGTAGTACTCCTTCATAGTAGTACTCCTTCGGCTTCTGTTCTTGCTTAACTGTTCTTTCTTTCTTTTTTTTCCAATTTTTTTATTAGGAATTTTCTTCATTTACATTTCAAATGCTATCCCGAAAGTCCCCTATACCATCCCCCCTTCCTGCTCCCCTACCCACCTGTAGGGAGCCTAGCGGCCACTCCTTGAAGATGACACTGACTGCCTCGGCCTTATCAGCCTTGCTGGCATAAATAACTCCTAATATGGCATTAGGCTGAGTTGACAGTGACATAATCCTAAGCCCGAGAATATGATGCTAAAGCCCGAGAATTCCTGGCGTATGAGCAGGAGCTACGTGGCATTCTGTGAGTGGCCAGGATAGGGTTTAATTGGTTGCTTCCGGTGGGGTTCGAGAGTTTCACGATTAGGCTTAAGCTGTAACTGCATGCATCAAGGACTGAGTAAACTAACTTGAGACGGAACCCGGTTGGTCTGTGTCTCCTTCCTGCTGGTCGGGGCGGGGTGCAGGTCACCCACCCACTCCAACTTCTTGACCCTGGTGTTCCACTGTAATGAGGCATATAAAGTTTGTAAGACCAAGGAACCACTCTTCCCAATGATGGCCGACTAGGCCATCTTCTGCTACATAAGCAGCTAGAGACACAATCTCTGGGGGTACTGGTTAGTTCATATTGTTGTTCCACCTATAGGGTTGCAGACCCCTTCAGCTCCTTGGGTACTTTCTCTAGCTCCTCCATTGGGGCATCCACTTCTGTGTTTGCCGGGCACTGGCATAGCCTCACAAGAGATAGCTATATCAGGGTCCTTTTAGCAAAATCTTGCTGGCATATGCAATAGAGTCTGCGTTTGGTGGCTGATTATGGGATGGATCCCCGGGTGCGACAGTCTCTGGATAGTCCATCCTTTAGTCTCAGCTCCAAACTTTTTCTCTGTAACTCCTTCCATGGTGGTTTGTTCCCAATTCTTAGAAGAGGCAAAGTGTCCACTCTTCGGTCTTTCTCCTGCTCCTCCTCCTCCTCCTCCTCCTCCTCCTCCTCCTCCTTCATTTTTCAAGACAGGGTTTCTCTTTATAGCCCTGGCTGTCCTGAAACTCACTTTGTAGATCAAGCCGGCCTCGAACTCAGAAATCCACCTGCCTCTGCCTCTGCCTCCCGAGTGCTGGGATTAAAGGCGTGTGCCACCATAACCGGCCAAGTCTTTGTTCTTCTTGAGTTTCATGTGTTATGCAAATTGTATCTTGGGTACTCTAAGTTTCTGGGCTAATATCCATTTATCAGTGAGTACATATCATGTGAGTTCTTTTGTGATTGGGTTACCTCACTCAGGATACCCTCCAGATCCATCCATATGCCTAGGAATTTCATAAATTCATTGCTTTTAATAGCTGAGTAGTGCTTCATTGTATAAATGTACCACATTTTCTGTATTCATTCCTCTGTTGAGGGACATCTGGGTTCTTTCCAGCTTTTGGCTATTATAAATAAGGCTGTTATGAACATAGTGGAGCGTGTGTTCTTATTACCAGTTGGAACATCTTCTGGATATATGCCCAGGAGAGGTATTGCTGGATCTTCCAGTAGTACTATGAAAAAATGTTCAACATCCTTAATCATCAGGGAAATGCAAATCAAAACAACCCTGAGATTCCACCTCACACCAGTCAGAATGGCTAAGATCAAAAATTCATGTTACAGCAGATGCTGGCAAGGATGTGGAGAAAGATGAACACTTCTCCATTGTTGGTGGGATTGCAAGCTTGTACAACCACTGTGGAAATCAGTCTGGTGGTTCAGAAAATTCACTGTTATTTCTTATGAGATATGTTTTCCTGCTCGGCAGGATCTGTGGTTCGCCACGTAGCTGCTTGTGCCTGACTTAATCTCTCCCCATTGGGAACACCAAACTAAGACTAACAAGGCAACCACACTAAGAAGTGAATTTGAAGGACATCATACATTGTCTTTGTTCTCATGGAAAAAAGCATTCAGGAAAATGGGCGAAAGTATTCGCTACTCTCAAAACTATTTGTCATTAGAATAATTCTGTGAGTTATTACTATACTTGAGATGAAAAACTCTTTCTGAGAAGAAACCATGCCAACTTGATTACCACTGCATTTTTTTTTACTTAATTTTTTTGTAATGAAAAGACAATTACATCATTTTCTTCTTCCATTTCCCCCTCTAACCCGTCCATTGCACCCCCTTCTGCAATATCCAGAACATACTTAACAAGTACATTTTATATATCTGGGTGATTAAATGGAATGAATTTCAACTTTATGTTTGAGGGAATTGGGGAATCATTCACTTTCTCAAAAGTTGCATGGCCAGGGAGTATCAAGGAATGAAATCCAAACCTAGGCCACATCAGACTTTGTGTTCTCGATTGGGAAAAACTTGCATCTGATGAGGACCTCCCTGCCACTCTGAAAACTTACACCTCCTGGGAAAACAAACTTGAATTTCTCTAGGCTCCAGGAGTTAACTAATAATAGAGAACCAGTTATACTCCACTGGAGCTAGGATTATCCTCAGCACACTCACATAAACAGCTGGAGGCTAGCTCTTTGTTATGGAACAAGTACTCCTGACTAGTGTTGGCAGGAAATGAGGAGCGCATTTCAGTGACAGCAGTCCTACGCACTGCTGTCACGTGGTTCATCTTTTCACAAGTAAAACTGCCAGCTGGAAAAGGTTCCAGTTGTGTCACTATCCACCAGCTGAAAAAGCTAAATGAGATGACCTTATTTAGGCTCATCAGGAAGGTTAAGCAGCTTTTAATCCCTTTAACAGAACAATTCAAATCCACTGATTAAGAAGCACCTCTTCAGCACCTATGTCTACAATGTTAGACACTGAGACAATATGGCAAATGACCACATTTTCAAAAGTGGAAAACAAAATATTTGACAAAAATTTCTTAATATGTTTATGGTGACTATTTCTTTCACAGCAATGAGAAATGTGATGAATGTAGTCTGTGAATGTCAATGTCAGTACATAAATATAGTAAAAGGAGATAGTGTGAGTTAAAGGCTCTGTGACCTTCAAAAGAATACTCATTTATATAGTACTATAGACTTTTAGCAATGTTTTAGAATTTTGTTCCTTTTTTCTTATTATTTTAACTTTTTTTTTTTTGGTTTTGTTTTTTTTTCCTCTGTGTAGCCCTGGCTGTCCTGGAACTCACTCTGTAGACCAGGCTGGCCTCCAACTCAGAAATCAGCCTGCCTCTGCCTCCCAAGTGCTGGGATTAAAGGCGTGCACCACCATGCCCAGCATACCTCCATAATAGCTCCCCTGAGTTGAGTAAAACTTCCATTCACAGATGAGGTAGATGAATGAAGTTGTCTGATTTACTTAGAATTTTCTCAAAAGGACATCGGTAAAACAAACCTTTCACTCATTTATTTATTCTCTAATTCAACAGAATGTTGGTGCCTACCATGTGTCAAGTACTGCTATATGTACTTGGAAGTCAGCAGAAAATGAAATGGGCAGAGACTCATAAAATGTACATGCTGGTTTAGGGTGAAGATAATATCATACTATATAATAAACTATATTATGTGTTAGTAAGTGCTTTGGACAGCATACAACGTGGGATAGAGAAAATTGGGGTTCTAGAAAAATATATGATATTAAGCCAGAGATATTATTACTATGAAGGTGATATTTTAAATTTCAAAATCTTTTTCTAAATGTGGCACTTATTTAAATTAGAATTCAACCTTTTTGCATAGTTCTCCAATTTGGACAAATAAATAACTACCTACATGTCACCCTAATGTGTCTCCATGCCCTTTCATAGTCAGTCTTTATCTCTATCCTTAAGTCCAGGATCTGGCAACCAATTGTTCTTATTTGGCCACATGGCTTTGTCTTTTCCAGAATATCACAAGCATGAAATTGTACAGAGAAAAATCTTCTGTACCTGGATTTTCACTTAGCATAATTTATCTGACACTCATTTTATTGCATATCTTTATAATATATCATACATTTTGTTTATCTATTTATCAGGTCAAAGACATTGGATAGTTACCTAGTTAGATTATAAATACATTTAATTTTAAAAGAAGTCAGATTTCCAAAGTAGATGCACTTTTTTTCATTCCCAACGTGTAGGTCTCCTGCATCTCCTTTGTACTTGGTAGCACTAGCATAACAAATTTTAAAGTTATTCTATGTTTGTTAATGTTATCTCTTTTTGGTTTAGAGGTTAATTGTGCCATTCTCCCAGCCTTGAGCAGGCTGGTTCAGACCTGGTTTGCCACAGTTGCTAGCCCACCTAGGGAGGAGTCTTCAGACCTAGGTAAAGTCTTTTGTCTGCCACATCTGCGGTTTCCTCCAAGAAGCCACTATGTGCTGAGAGGCTGAACCTGTGGATTCTGGCATGGTGTGGGATGGGTTCCCCCACTTTTTAAACTCAGACTCATAAGTAAACATTGGCCTTGATCAGAGAACTTTGTCTTGGCTCATTATTTCTCTTGAAGCCCTTCCCATCTAAACCCCATCTTTCCTTTCAGGAACCCAGTAACTGGTGGCCATTGGCAGCTACAGTCAATGTAAGCTATCTTTTCACATGCTCACTTAGTGTTAGTATATCTTTTTAAAGATTTTTATTGATTCTTTGTGAGTTTCACATCATACACACCAATCCTGCTCATGTCCCTGTCTGCTCATATCCACCCTTCCCCTTGCAACCCACCCAAATAAACACACACACACACACACACACACACACACACACACACACACACACGTTGGTAACAAAATAAAAGGGGGGCCCTGGAGAAGAACGGAAGGAAAAAGATGCCCAATGCAGCTCCAGAGTTTCCCTATTCTCTGGTCAGTCAGGCGTGGGAGGGCTGCTACCTACCCTATCCACTCATCCCTGGTGGGCATTTCTATCCAAATGGAAGGCCAAGAGGCAGCCCTGCCTGGGGACTCCCACCCCCACCCCCACCCCCACCCCCCGCCAGCTACTTTACTAAAGCCACCAGGGTTGTGGGAGAGAGGGAATAGGGGAAGAGGTTCCCAACACTGGCCAGAGTGTGCAGCGGGCCTTGAAGGAGCAGAGCAGAGACTCTATGGTTTAAGAGCTTTATTATAGAAATGCAGGGGAAAGAGAGAAGGTAGAAAAGAGAGAGAGAGAAGGCTAGAGAGAAAGAGAGGGAAAGAGAAAGGAGAGAGGAGAGGAGAAGACAAAGAGAAAGGGAAGAGGAGAGAGAAGTGAGAGGTTAGAGGACAAAGGAATAAGAGCAAGAGAGCGAGGTGCTGGCTGAGCACCCCTTTTTATGGTCTTCACTGTTGCTAGGTAACTGGGGAGAAGTTTAGCCTGAAGGTCAGAAGCTTGAGCCATTGCTTACATGACTACTGACCATGCTTCTCTTGTGGGGGCTGTGGGAGGTGGTACCTTAGGCAGGGGCCGGAGCTTCAAGAGCATGAGGGAACGCCTACCATGTCATGTAGGTGAATTATGACCATCGGGGTTCAGACCTCAGCTCGACTGGATACCAGCCTGCAATTCCCCCACCACCACCACCACCAAAAACAAAGCATAGAAAACATCTCATCATGAATGCTATAGTATGACACACATGTGCTCCATAGTATATCATTTTGTCCACACATCTTAACTTGCAAATAAATGTTCATTGCAATGAGTCATTGGACTGGTTCAAGATCTCTGGCTTCTGTGACATCATCAATATTGGATCCTTACCTGGTCTCCTCCCAGATAGCCTGTTGTTGCCCTGTGTCATGGAGATCCTGCAGCTTTGGATCAGCAGATCTTGCCCTTTCATGCATCCCAACCATTAATACATGATATAGATTTTCGGGTGGGCCAACTCAGAGCCCTGTATCTGGCCTGGCTGGTAGCTGAGCTGGTCAGTGCATCAGCTTTCCCTTATGCACACCACCAGGACAAGCTCTCCAGAACTGCTCTCGGTAGGCCATCCAGTGCTGCCATCAGCATGAGGTAGGTTCAGCAATTCTGCTTTTATGCTCATCAACACCCACACCTCCACTGTGCTTCCCAGTCAAGGTATAGGGCCTATTCTCCCAAGCACTCCAGCCTACAAGTGCTCTCCAACTCTCACACCCTCAGGACTGGCACACTCATGTCTTGTCAACCAGGGCCAATACCACGGTGCTGGCTAGGAGAGGTGCAGTATAGATCTCCCAAGTGCTCCATGTGGTGAGGTATAGGACCATCTTTCATGATCTTTTGACCCTGAGTCCATCTCTTTTGACTGCCATGGGTGGTTAGGGGCAAGCAGAGGAGGTCATCACCTCTTCCTACACACCTAAGCCACCTCAAGGCAGCTCTCACCATTGGTGCCAGGTCATCTGTGCCCCCACCACCAGTATCAGCCCTGCTGTGCTGTTCAGGGCCTGCTCTTCTGAGTGCTGCAGCTGATGAGTTGCAGGTCTAGCTCTCCCATGCTCATTACTCTGTGAGCACATTTCCTGACTGGCACAGGTTGGCAAGTGGGGACAGCATCACCTCTGCACAGCAAGCACTCCATCCATGAAACCACCTCCCAAGATCATTCATATATATATATATATATATATATATATATATATATATATATATATATATATATATATTATTAGATATGTGATTTTCAAATACATTTTACCAGTCTGTATCTTTTTTTAATGATCTGTGCTTTCAGTGCAATATCTTTGAAACTGAGCATGGCCATGCATACTTTTTTTTTCAATTTTTTTATTAGATATTTTCTTAATTTACATTTCAAATGCTATCCCAAAAGTTCCATCCCCCCTCCACCCGCCCTGTTCCTCTGCCCACTCACTCCCACTTCTTAGCCCTGGCGTTCCCCTGTATTGGGGCATATAAAGATTGCAATACCAAGGGGCCTCTCCTCCCAATGATGGCCGACTAGGCCATCTTCTGCTACATATGGAGATAGAGACATGAGTTCTGGGGATTCTGGTTTGTTCATATTGTTGTTCCTCTTCTAGGGTTGCAGACCCCTTCAGCTCCTGGGGTTCTATCTCTAGCTTCTCCAATGTGGACCCCGTGCTCCCTCTTATGGATGACTGTGAACATCCACTTCTGTGGGAGTCAGTTATATCAGGGTCCCTTCAGTAAACACTTGCTGTCCTATGAGATAGTGTCTGAGTTTAGTGACTGATTATGGGATGGATCCCTGGTGGGTTAGTCTCTATATGGTCCATCCTTTCATCTTAGCTCTAAACTTTGTCTCTGTAACTACTTTCATGGGTATTTTGTTTCCTATTCAAAGGAGGAATGAAGTATCCACGTGCTGGTCTTCCTTCTTGATTTTCTTGTGTTTTGCAGATCGTATCTTGGGTATTCTAAGTTTCTGGGCTAATATCCATTTATCAGTGAGCGCATGTCCAATGACTTCTTTTGTGATTGGGTTACCTCACTAAGGATTATGTCCTCCAGATTCATCCATTTGCCCAAGAATTTCATAAATTTATTTTTTAAATAGCAGAATAGTATTCCATTGTGTAAATGTACCACATTTTCTGTATCCATTCCTCTGTTGAGGGACATCTGGGTTCTTTCCAGCTTCTGGATATTATAAATAAGGCTGCTATGAACATAGTGGAGCATGTGTTTTTATTACCAGTTGGAACATCTGGGTATATGCCCAGGAGAGGTATTGCTGGATCCTCTGGTAGTACTATGTCCAATTTTCTGAGAAAACGCCAGACTGACTTCCAGAGTGGTTGTACAAGCTTGCAATCCCACCAGCAATGGAGGAGTGTACCTCTTTCTCCACATCTTCGTCAGCATCTGCTGTCTTTAGCCATTCTGACTGGTGTGAGGTGGAATCTCAGGGTTGTTTTGATTTGCATTTTCCTGATGATTAAGGATGTTGAACATTTTTTCAGATGTTTCTCAGCCATTCAGAATTCCTCAGTTGAGAATTCTTTGTTTAGCTCTGTACCCCATTTTTAATGGGGTTATTCATTTTTCTGAAGTCCAGCTTCTTGCATACCTTTAATCCAGCCTGAGATACATGAGAACTGAGAGACGGGGGTCACTTAGTTTCCTAACTAAATAACATTTGATAATGCATTTTCTGGATTAATGCAGCTTCATAACACGTTCTCAAGTTAACCAGTGCCAGTCTTCCACATTGTTTTCAGTTTGTTTTGGTTAGTTCAGTTCCTTTGCATATATTTTAGAATGAAATTGCTTATTTATATAAAAAGAAAAATAAAAATATGCTGTGGCAAGAGAGTAGAATGCAGAGAAAGACGCATCAAATTTATGAGATGAAACAAGGCAGTTAGCAGAAATGCTGGAAGACAAGGCCCATGAGAGTAAGGATGTGAAGGAGAACTGAATATGAAAGAGAAGTTATGTAAATGACCTATAGAGTGCCATGAAAAAGCCCTTACCCATACCCCAGCCCACTTCCCTTCTCAGGAATACCTCTCTCTTCCTTAATAAACCACCTCTATTTCTATGACTACCCATGATCCAATTCTTGAGACAGAAGAATTGAAAATCTCAGCAGGTTCCTTAGACTGAGATCCATGTGGACTCAGGGTTATACCATGACTCAGTGGAAAGAATACTGTTAATATTTTTATTATGATGCTATTGCATCTATAAAATAATCTGAGGAGAAAATGAAAACAATACTGTCTTTGCTTCACAAACGTGTATAGCTTCTCATTTATTCAAGTTCTTACTTTATTTCGTTGATCTGTTTTATAGTTTTTAGCACATACATCCAATACATATTTTTCAAAATTGTAACTAAGTATTTCATAATTTCATAATATAATTTCAGCATTATAAATGATATTTTAAATTAAAAGTTTAATTACTGATGGTATGTAGAAATGATTAAATTTAGGATACTGATCTTATATCTCAGGATTTAGATAAACCAACTTATCATTGGTTTTAATAGGTCTTTTGGTTGCTTTTGTGCAGTAGTTTCTTTGGAATTTTTCACATCTGTGATCATACCACATGCATGATTTTCTAGCCTAGAGTCTTCCTTCACTGGCTACCATCTCCACGAGGCTGCTGGCTATCAGTAAGGGAGATGTATGTTTTCAATTTAAAAGGCAGAACACTCAGTCTTTTTTCTTTCAGTAAGATATCAGCTATGGGAATATTGTAGATATCTACTTTCAGGTTGAGAAAGGCCATTTCTATTCCATTTAGCCTAGAGATTTTTCTCACAAATGGATGTTAAATTTAATCAACGTCTCTTTTGCATCTAGTGAGATAATATGTAGTTAATCTATACTACGTTAATAGATTTAAGGTGTATACCCATCCTGGCATTTCAAGAATAAACTCTGGTTAATCATTACATACTGCACATCTAAATACATTATTTTATAGGATTAATAAACTTTCATTATGAATTGTGTCACCTCACCACTTGTGGTAGCACACACTTATAATCCTAGCCTGCAGGAGGTAGAAACAGGATGAGCAGGAATTCAAGACCAGCCTTTGCTACCCAGGGAATTTGAGGCCAGGCTGAGCTACATGAAAATTTATCTACTTTATTTATGTGATACATTGGACAATAGATCTCTTTTGCTTTGTCTTGGCTTTCACACTGGCCTTGCAGAATGGGTTGAGAAGTATGACACCCCCTTTAACATTGTGGAAGTTTCCACGTAGGATTTCTTTCCTAAATGTCTGGAAATATTCACCAATGAAGCCTTCTGGGCCTGCAGTCTCCTTATGTGGCAAAGTTTTAATTATATATTTAGCTGATTTAATAAACCTGAGGCTATTCGGTCTAGGTTTTTTTTTTTTTTTTTGCACTTGATTTTAATGCACGTTGATGAATCCTAGTTGCGTATAGAAGTTAGAATCTTTCAAGAAATTTATACACGTCACCCAACCAGAGAAAACTACTGGAAAAAAGTTATTCGTAATTTCACTTTGTTATCTTTTTAAGGTAAACAGACTTTATGATGCTTTATTTTTATCCCTAGTAAGTCTAGCTGGTCTTTCGGTTTTATTTATCTCTGCTAACAACCAAACTCTAGTTTGAATAGCTCTCTCCACTATTTTTCCATTTTCAGGATTATTCTGATATCTTTATTAGTTCTTTTATTTTTGCATTATGTACAATGTTCTGTTCTTTATTTCTAGTTTCTTAGGTTGAAAGTGTATGTTGTTGACCTCTGCCCTCCTCATTATTTGAGAACGTTGTCCATGTTTTGGTTATATTTACCCCTGCCTCAAATTCTCCCAGATCCAGCCCTTTCCACATCCAACTTTGTGTCTTCTCTCTTGTTTTTTTTCTTCCAATTTGTGCTGCCCACCTATTCATGAATATGTTGTAATCTACTGGATGGTGGTTGACCTGTAAGTAGAAAAACTTAAAAACTGCATCTGTCCTCTACAGTAGCCATCAATTTCCAATAGATTCTTGGAGAAGGGTGATACTTCATATCTAACTCATCTCTATGCTCAGATTTAGTCTGGCTTGAGCCTACACAAAACTGTCAAGCTGTCATAGCCTCTGAGTTCACATACACAGCTGCCCTATTGGGCCTGGAGGGCACCATTTCCTTGTATTCATTCACTATCCCTTCTTTCACAATGATATATGAGCCTTGGAAAGACAGGGTTGAGTATATATGATCCATTTATGGTAGACCATCCTGTAGGCTCTTATTCTCTTCACTTAGGTCAATTATGGGTCTCTGTCTTAACGATTACCTACTGGAAACAGAAGCTTTCCTAATGAGGGTTGAGAGATGCTCTGATCTATGTGTATAACAAGTCATTAGAAGTAGGTTTAATACTATGTCCATTTAGCAGAATAAAGTAATAGGGTCTCCCCTTGGGGCTTATAAATTGTCCAGCCACAGGTTCTTGATCCAACAGTAGTGCCAAATATGGGTTTCCTTGTACAGGAGGACTTAAATCTAATCAGAAAAAAAATTTTTTTAAAGCATGTAGCAATTAATATTAAACACAAATTTCTCATAATAGCATAACTGATTAACATAAACTTTAAATTAAAGCAACATATAAAGAAATATAAACTGTATGGTCTTTTTTTAAAAAAAACAAGAAAAATTTTTTATTTTATTTTGAGATTATATATCATAATCAATGTTTCTCTCTTTCCTTTCATCCTTCCAAACCATCTTATATACCCATTCCAACTCTCCTTCAAATTCATGGCCTTGTTTTTTGCTAATTGCTTTTGCATACATACATACATGTATTTACATAAACAGTGTTTTTTCTATCTTTTTCCTTTTTTGAAAATAGATTTTTTTCTCACATAATATATACTGATTATGATTTCTCTTCTTCTACTCTTCATAATTCCTCTCTATTTCCTTTTTCATCCAGATACACTCCCTTTCTGTCTCCCATTAAAAAAAAACAAACAGGCTCCTATGAGACAATAATAAAATAAAACAAGATGAAATAAAAACTAACACATCAGAATTGGACAAGACAACGAGAAGGAAAAGAACCAAAATAAGATACAGAGACCCACTCATTCGCACACTCAGGAATCCCATCAAAACACTAAACTGTAAGCCACAGTTTATATTCAGAGGACTTGACTCAGACCTGTGCAAGCCCTGTGCATGTTCCCTCTCCATGAGTTTATGTTTTTTGATCATATTGATTTAGACAGTCTTATTTTCTTGGTGTCCTCCTTCCCCTATGGCTCTTATACTGTTTTAACCTTCTCTTCCACTGGAATACCTGAGCCCAGAGAAGAGGGATTTAATAGAGACAACCTGTTTTGGGCAGAGTGTTCCAAAGTCTTTCACTCTTTGCATAATATCCAGTTGTGGGTATCTGTATTTGTTCTCATTTACTGCAGGAGGATTATTCTCTGATGATAGCTGAGCAAGGCACTGATCAATGAGTAGAACACAATGTCATCAGGCGTACTTTTATCACTATGTGTTTTGTTGTTGTCGTTGTTGTCTTTGTCATCATCATCATCGTTGTTTTAAGAACAGTAGTGATTGGTTTTACCCTATGTCCCTAGGCTAGCTAGTCTTACGTTCTTGGTCACTCAATCAGTGTCATGTATGGATTCTATCTCATGGAGTGAGGCTTAAGTCAAATCAGATATTGGTTGGTTACTCCCACAAGCTATGTGCCAACATTGCTTTAACATATCTTGAAGTCAGGGCATCACTGTAGATCAAGGAGTTGTAGCTGGCTTGGCATTTATGTTTCTGTTTTGGCAGCATTCAGAGTACCTTCCTGTACCAAGGATACTAGTATATAGGAGTAAAGGCTCTGTATAGGTACCAGATTGACACCTCCATGTTTAATTAGAGGTGTGGATGCTATTATCAGCATTGGGGCCTTGTAATCAGTTTGGAGAGAGTGACCTATATAGTCTTGGCAACAGCCTACTCTCATAATCTTCATGCCATTACTGCACTAGTGGCCATTTCCTACCGGGCCAGCTGTTATTAAGCCTCAAATCATTCACAACTGGGTAAGACTGATGGTTGTTTTTCTCTGGCAGCACACACAGCATCTTCTAGCACTATGAAACCTAGCCAGAGGTATGAAGCTTGGATGTCAGTGCTAGGAAGCTCTCTGTGTTTTGTCCCAGAAATAGGTGTCCTCAGAAACAGGGTAGGAGTAAGGTTACTTATACCCTGAAAGACAAATGTCATATTTTTCCCTCTCTTTTGTTGATGCTAGTTTTGTATTTTCGGATACATTTTATTTAGAATAACCATAGAGGTCAGAAAATTAGTAAGGAATCATAGGGTCTGGAGCTTATGAAAGAGTCATATGGAAACCTACCAACTGTAGTAGAAGCTTACACACACACACACACACACACACACACACACACAAAGTTAGAATGTTGTTAACCAATAATGGACAACAATGCCCCTTGGGTCTTAAATGTGTTTTCTTTTATGGAGTTGTTGGCCAGTGAGTACTCATCAAACACTTGCTTACCCGTTGGAACATGATGGAAATATCATTCTTGTTTTCTAAAACAGACAGTATTAGTGGTTTGTTTATTTTTCTTTTTTTTTTTCTTTTTTTCTTTTTTTTTTTTTTTTGGTTTTTCGAGACAGGGTTTCTCTGTGTAGCGCTGGCTGTCCTGGAACTCACTTTGTAGACCAGGCTGGCCTCGAACTCAGAAATCCGCCTGCCTCTGCCTCCCGAGTGCTGGGATTAAAGGCGTGCGCCACCACGCCCGGCTGATTATTTTTCTAATCCTGGTTTGACTGCAACTCAAAAATTTGAAATATATATTCATTTCTATCTAGTTCAGAGAAATTTCTAATTTTCTTTTGCTTTTTTTTTGAGCCACAATTTATTTCTATTTAGAAATAAATAGAATTTTAGTTTTTGTGGAATTTACTATTAGTTTTTATCTTTTCCTTAGACTTCTTATTATTGGTATATTTTTGCATATTATGTGTTTGTGTATGCATGTGGGCAAGTCGAAGTCAGAGGACAACTTGCAGGAGTCAGTTCTCTCATGTGGGACCTCAGGATTGAACTTTGGTCATCAAACTTGGTATCAAGTGCTTTTACCTACAGAGCCATCTCACGGGCTCCCTTCCCAGGGTTGCTTGTTACTTTATTTGTTGAGAAAGGGGTTTTGCTAGTTTATCTAAGCTCACCTTGAACTTGTTATGATCTTTTTGCCTCAGTTTATAAAGTGCTAGAAAAATAGGTTATGTGCCACTATGTATATCTGTATTTCACTGTGATCAAAGACTATACTCTATAAGATTTAAGTAACTTTATTGGAGACTTGTTTTATGGATCAAAGTGAGTATACTTAATAACTGTTCAATGTTCACTATAAAGAATTACATTCTGATATTGCTGAATGAATTACTCCAGAAATATTTATTAGACCAAACTGGTTGGTAGTATTCTTTAGGACTTCTATATCCACACCAATTTTCTGATTGTTTTATTAATTATTATGAACTTTGGAATCTCTGTCAGTAACTATTTCTTCTTTCCATTTCTGTCAGTTCACATAACAGTGCACTGTCCTGTGGATACACAGACCCTGTCTGGTTTCCTCTATTGTCCTGTGGGTCAGGAAATCACAACAGACTTTAAGGTTAGCCAATGATTGTTCTTATTTCATTTATCTTCCTTGTCTTTCAAGAAGTGGAGTTTTTCTATTCTTTTTGGATATTAATTGTCAAAAGTTAAGAGGAAATCTAATCCATGTTACTCCATCTTTCCAGAGATCCTGAAGGCAATAAATGGGCAGAGAAAGAAAGGAGAAGAAAGAGCAATATTTTAAAATGGCACCCCTTGGACCACAAGGAGGCCAAGGTGGCTATAGTAAAGATTTTTTTATTTTTTATTATTTATTTATTTATTTATTTTTTTGGTTTTTCGAGACAGGGTTTCTCTGTATAGCCCTGGCTGTCCTGGAACTTACTCTGTAGACCAGGCTGGCCTCGAACTCAGAAATCCGCCTGCCTCTGCCTCCCCAGTGCTAGGATTAAAGGCGTGCGCCACCACGCCCGGCTTTTCATATTAAAGATTTAACAGGCATAGCAAGAGGTAAAAGCAGAGAAATTCAGGTCTTATCAGAACCCTGGATAACTCTGAAAAGGAGAGTGGACCTGAACAGTGGTTTTAAACAGAGGAGTGACATGTTCTCACTCATGTTTTAAAATGTTCTACTATGAAAAATTACTGTGCTGGGTCTATTTAGAATAAAAATAGATGCAAAAAAAATCAGTTCGTAGGCCAACAATACTAGCACCAAATGATAAAGTTATACAAAGATGTACCAGTAGAATTTCAGTATTGCTGGGTGTGGTGGCGCACGCCTTTAGTCCCAGCACTCGGGAGGCAGAGGCAGGCGGATTTCTGAATTTGAGGCCAGCTTGGTCTACAGAGTGAGTTCCAGGACAGCCAGGGTTATACAGAGAAACCCTGTCTCAAAAAAACAAAAACAAAAACAAAAACAAAACAAAAAAAAAGAATTTCAGTATTTTGCATTTTTTAATTGTAATAGTGTTGTATGTCTAAAAGAGAATTTTATAAATTAACTCTCCTGTTAGGTCTACCAAATAAGCAATAGGTATGCATGCATTTAAGGCTTTTTCTTATCTTTCGCAACAGTAAAATGCACGTCTGTTCTTACTTACAACTTCTTAGGTACAATAACCTAAGCATATAGGACTCTGTTTTCAACTGGCCATCACTGAAACAGGATGGATATGGATAGGGATCAAATCGCCAACATTCATGTTTGTTAGTGTAAGAGAAACAGACCCTGTCCCGCCCTCTCTTCACTATCAACTCAAAATACAGAGCCCCTGCCCAACAAATAGTTAACCCCAGGTTCTAGAATATTGAGTGTGGCAGTAATAGGTGAGGGAAGCAGGTCTACAGGAGGCAGACAGAGCCTGCACCTGATTGGTATGTACCCGACTCAACTTGCCTCTGACTTCTGAGACCCAAAAGGATTGGGCTTTGCCTAAAATGAACTCCAGCTGACAACCTTGAGTAGCTTGTAGGAGAAATTAAAATGAAGTTTGATAAGTCAATTTATATTTAGATAGAGCAACATTTAAAAGTTGCAAAATACACTCATACATGGCCCATATTCGAGAAATGTCCCCATTCCAGTTAGACTAATCTGATTTGCTCTACACTATACATCCGTCTGAACCCTATGGGGAGGAAAAGTTGGAGGAAAAAAGGAGAGATGTCCAGAAATCTATGGTCCATTAGAGAACACTTGTTATCTGGCTATGTTTTTAAAGAGAAAATGTATAATTCTCTATGTAGAAAGCCACAGAAAGTCCCTCACATCAATGTTTGATGGGTAAGGCTTCATGGAGAAGATGAAATGGCAAAGAACACAACCAGCCATGAAGGAGCTTCCAGGAGGCAGAGTTCAAACAAACGTAAGATTAAAGAAGCAGGATAAGTTACCCCATATATACCTGCCCCAGTGAATCAGTATAGACTAAGTGGAAGATAAAGGTATAGTCCTTGTATCCCAATTTCAGGAACGTGCCCCAAGCTGATACCCACAAAATAAGTCCTTCTGATCTGAGGATTTCATCTCCTTTTGAGAGGCAAGTTCTCATCATTATCATAACCATTACAAGAGGCATCAAAATTACTGGCATAATAGTCATCTTTAATGAAGGGCTCATTAGCTGACTGAGCCTAAACTACAAATCACTTTGGAGCAGACCAATCACAAGACAGGTTTTTATAATAATTAATGTTCTAAAATGATGATTAATTCCAAGTGCAGTAACTGACATATAGCTTTTAGCTTTCGAAGTAAAACTGTTAACAGCACTTTGTGTGCTACAAATATTATCACTAAAGTAGAGAAAATATAATTATTTTCACAAAACATATAAAACAAGATTGTATTTTAAAATTTTGAGTTAAAACTATGATTTCTGTTACTTAACTACATTTTGTTTTAGACACTTAAACTTTTCAGCACAATGAAGTAAATGTTAGACATTCACAAATACAAGTCTACATAGCTAATGAAAGAGCAAGACAGGCTTCCTCATGCTGTCAGATTTCAAAATATATGAGCTTTATCACTGGGCTTAATCACTTGCAATGGAATTTAATTTGGTTCTTTAGACAGACCCCAAGAATCACAAATTTAAGAATTCTATATCTGTAGTAAAGTCTTCTGGTTGGAGCAAATTCAGAAAACAGGTATCAGGGTGGCCCTGGTGAGCACCTAAGCTCAAAACTATTCCCACTGAAGCAAAGGCCCACCCTCTTTCTCTATGTGGGTTCCCCCCTTTTAAGCAATAGCCACCCCAGAGCTTTAACATCTTACATGTTAAGTAGTAGCCTCCCTAAGCCAGGGATGCTGATCAATTATCACTAGATCAAAACTGGTGATGAAAGGTAGGGCAGCTGGAGTGGGGAGCTAGGGAATCCCTGAGACATTAGTCACCGTATCATAGTAAAATAATTACTCTATCTGAGCCTTGCAATTACCTTTCTAAACTAGTGATCTAGTGTCCCTTTTCTAAGACCAAATCACTAATGAAGAAAATTCTCACTAAGGAAAACATGAGACACTAGGTGAGTTTTGCACACATCCACTTTATCACATTTCTTTTAGTCTTTATATTCACAGGTGGCTTAAATTGAACAGAGAAGATTTAAACACTTGGCTTAATTAGTGTCAGAGGGAAGGTATGAATATGTAGGTGGATTACTTTATTTACACTAAGCTAAAAAAACATAATTAAATTTTTAAAGGAAAAACAAATAGCACTGTTAAACCCAACAGGAATAATCATTTTTTTCTCTTACAAACCCAGTACCAAATACTTACAAATGGCTCCAAAAATTACATCCATGATTAAAAGGCCAATATCACCCACCAAGTGACATTTTTAAAAATGCAATATCTGGAATGCTCCAACGTTTCATCACACACAACTTCAGATGACTTCATATTGATTGCAATGTTTCTAGACTGTATAAACAAAGAGACAAACAAAATCAATGCATTTACCTAAGAGCAATTCTTTCCAACTTGTCAAAATAAAAGTAGCTTACTTAGTGAAATCTAGAATGTCAGCATTAATTGGATTCCTTCTCCTTCTGTCAGATTTGACTTTCAGTAAGGTTACAAATCTATCTTGAAGTTAGTTCTACCTTGCTGCCACAGGTTAGCGTTTTTGTGAATGCAAGGGCCATCAGAATTTCAGATATCTTGAGATGTGCAGCTATGTTGACTTCAGTAAGCACCAGAAGGTTCCAGATGGGACATGTGAGTTAAGTCTGAACTAAGCAAGTTATGAAAGCCCCATGCTGACTTCCAGAAACCTGAGTTTGCTGGTGGGCTTCTCCACTAGATTCTATTTGTCTGACACATGAAACTCCAGATATCTATAATCATGTGACCAACTAAAAATGAGCTCTGGAAACAAAAGGCATTATTAGACAATGCAGCTAGCAGTTCCCATCTTCCTCATGAACTTTTTGTAATGAAACTTTTGAGCATCTTTAAAAACCAAGTTCCAAATGCTGGTGTCTGATCTTACCTAGAGGCCGTGCCATAAGAAGAGAATAACGTTGAGAATCATTTTTAGGAATCAACTTTACTCATTTCTAAGCTATATTAAACTTGACAGAAAGAAGAAATACACTGAATTTCTGTTACATGCTAAGCATTATCTAAATGTTACACCAAGCTATTCTCACTTCCCAAGTGGGCAAACACACACAGATCTAGAGATGTTCCCAAATTTTGCTGGTGGTATTTGCTGAGATCTAATACAAAAATGATCTAGGTGTACTGATGTAAAAAAAAAAAAAACAATTTTTTCTTTTTACTATAAAAATGCTTACTGTATTTTTTTAATCATTCTACGCTTCAAGAACAGACCTTTAAACCACTCCCAGAAAAGAATGCCAATGGACCTGGAGGAAGACTCAGGCTGCAACTCTCAGATGACTTCCCTATGCACTCCTGTAACAGGGACTCCGAAGAATCACAGTGGGTGGATATGTTTGGGTCTTATGATAAAGCAATACTCTCTTGGTTCCTAAGAAAAAAATCTTAATTAGAACATGAGAAGATGACAGAAAATAAAGCAAATGATTTTAATCCTGATAAACCCACCCCATGTATACTATTATATGTGGGGAAATTTTTTATCTGGAATTCAGTAGAACTGAAGTTCAGACTTTCACATAGGCAGTTAGTTTGCATTAATAGTCTAAGGTGAGTATGCTGTGGTCAATAACACGTGAGCTTCACCAGATGGCTACTGAAAACCCAGAGAAGGATGGATGTGGGTAGATAAGCAGAGAGTAATGAGAAAATGGGGAGGAAGGAGGCCTGGGTATGGAGGAACAGCATACCTGAGACTGCCCCTTGATTGGTGCCCAAGGACTCTTCTTTCTTGGACTATAACCTTTTTGAAGTAAGGTGAGCAAAAGTCTCTAGAGAGAGTATCTTGGCAATCTTTACATCCTAAAACACCATAAATTTTGTTCTTTGTCAGAGGCACTTAGGCCCCTCGTAGGTAGAAATAATACTTTCTCCAGATTGCTGCTCAGATGGCCTGACATATCCACTTGTACTCTGACAATAACAGCATTTGGTAATTAACTGAAGCAATAAATATTTCATGGGGGTTTCCTTAAGGATAATGACATCATAAGAGCCATCACTTATTTTACAACCCAGCATAATTATGAGCCACCAAATAGTATACTTTTAAAGAACAACTTCCATAGTATATGAAACATGCCTCAATAGATACATTTTGTTTTTAAAAGGAGAGGCCCTTGGTATTGAAAAGATCATATGCCCCAGTTCAGGGGAATGCCAGGGCCAGGAAGCGGGAGTGAGTGGGTTGGGGAGCAGGACGAGGGGAGGTTATAGGGGACTTTGGGGCTAGCATTTGAAATGTAAATGAAGAAAATATCTAATTAAAAAAAAGGAATTGCCTTCTGGATAATGCTTTTGACAAATATCTAATAAAAAAAGGAATTGCCTTCTGAATAATGCTTTTGACAAATAGTATTTTTGCCTTTTCAACTACTATTAATGGCCCCTACCTAATTTTTAAAAATTAATTATTATATATAAAATACTTCAGATGGCATGAAACACCCCACCTGATAGTGTACAGTTCACTGGGTCATTAGTTTAGCCTCATATATCTCCATCAAGTGAGGCGACTGCTCTTATGCTGACTCTTTAAATTAGTTGAGAAGCAGAAGCCAAGGGAATTGTGATTATTCAAGAAATGCAGCTATAAAGAGGCAGGGCTGAAAGTTAAACTAGAGCCTTTCTGACTACAAAGACTATAATTTTATCTATTAAAGTTCTGACAGAAGCTTATGGTAGAGTTTCCAAGTTCTAAATAAATGCTGAAATTCAGTGCAAGGCTGACTTTAAACTTTTACTTCAGTATGGGTGTGAGGCCCCAAAGCTTTTCTGACACACTCACTTTCAGAAAAAGAAACGCAATTTCAAAAGATTCAACAACTGAGAACTATAATAGCCACAGGAAAAGCCTAACTTTCCGGGGTTGTATTAGTTTAGGACTCCCTGGGAAATAGGGGCAGTGTTGTCTCTCAGGGACTAATCCATGAGCATGTTTGTGAACAGACACTCATTCTAAGTAATTGCTAAGATCTAGGGTCTGTCTAGGTGATAACTATCCCCAAAGTAATACCCATACAGGAGATAATTGACCCCAGACACATGGCAAATCTGCAACTCTAGGCCAGGTTTCAGCATCCAGTACGGTGAGTCACTTTTCCTTCTGATACTGCTGTGATTTTAGTCACATTTTAAAATTTCTTTATATTTTCATTTCATGATACTAACCTCATAAATTTATGTGAAAAATAAAGTAGTAAAGCAGACAAAATAGAAGACAGTAATCAAGTAATGACAGCTGCTGCCACCATCGCCTGGTGGTGAATACAGAAGAGTTGATTTATCATGCCTAA
Source organism: Mus minutoides (assembly GCA_902729485.2). Taxonomy (NCBI): domain Eukaryota; kingdom Metazoa; phylum Chordata; class Mammalia; order Rodentia; family Muridae; genus Mus; species Mus minutoides. Next base: position 50,162 of record CACVCL010030078.1, read on the forward strand.
TGCAGTTTTCTAATTATTTTGCTACACATCAAAACATGATATATGTTATATACATAGTCTTTTCCAAGAGACATATATTTTCCCAAAAGGTTAGGCCCAAAGATACCAGAATAACAGTGAATAGTAGGGTACTGGAAGAAAATCTCACTCTAAATTCATCTTAAACATTTCTGAAAACATTACTTTTATTTGAAGCCCTTATACTTAGCCACAAAAAAATAGCTTACACATGATCAGAAATTATTTTTTCTCCTCATGGCTTGCAGCATTCCATACATTGACTTTTCATATTATTCCTTTTTCAGAATACATGACATTCTTAAAATGTATATGTGCTATAAAGCCCAGATTCAATTTTTTCACAATGGTTATATAATAAGGATAAACTAAAATAATGATTACAGCATCAGCATTGCAATAAGATAGTTATATGTTCAAATATTGGTTCTTGTATCATATAGCTATGGCTTTGAGTTCTTTTAAACCTAGATCTTTATCTGTAATGTGGGACAAACACATGTATGCAAATGTTATTAGACATCATGATAAGAGAGGCATATTCAACACACTTATCTGAACCTAGTAAGTTCTCAATAAATGTTAACTATTATTTCAAAAGACATGAACTGGATAAACTTAGTGGCCTGGGTTCATTTGCAATTAAAAAAAACCCTTTATTGTTCATCTGCCAAGTATTTAACACTCTGCTATCTTCTTTGAATGCTATGATAAAGAAAACCAATTGCACACACACAAATCCTCTATAACAAAGTCTCTACTTTTCACGATATATGACCCTACAGGACAGTGTCCCAGAGCATGTCTTCATTGTGGAAGGTGGGGCCACTACCACCCTTTCTGCAATCATCTTAGAGATGAGAATGTAAAGAAGGAAGATAAACATTCAAGGGGTGGGGTTAAGTTTGATTAGAAATGAATCAGTCCATCCCACAGAAGAAAGCACCCAAGCTAGAAGCTATATAAGGGTCACTGTCCCAATCCATCAACACCCTGCAAGCTGCATCAGGCCTTATCCTACTTGTTCCTTTGGTGAACCAGGTGAGAGGAATTGAAATCAATGGCATTTAGTGCTATTGTGCCGGATATCCTGATATGAGTCTGAACTTAGACATATAGAGTACCATATTTTTCTACTTTTCCTTTTGTTGTTGATTCTTTTATTTTTGGTTTGTTGTTTAGTTTGATTAATTTAGTTTATCCTTGAGTCTTTAGAAATAAATGTCTTTATTGAGGAGAAGAGCCAGTAAAAGTCTGTCTTCATCTAGGCCAGTGATTCTCAACCTTTGATCAGGACCCCTTCAAGGGGTCATTTATCAGATATCCTGCATATCAGACATTTACATATAACTCATTCAAAATTACATTTATGAAGTGCCAATGAACTTTTATGGTTGGAGGTTATCATAACACGAGGAACTGTGTAAAGGGGTCACTGCATTAGGAAGGCTGAGAATCACTGTTCCGTGGCATCTCATGTGAAAAAACGCTTAGTTTTTTCACATGGCATCTTTTCTGAGCATATGAAAGAGACTGGTAGTATGGTGGTGTTTCTTTATTGTTCATTGTTGTTTCATAGAGCTTTGAAGTCTAATTCTCCACTTTCTAATTCTTGTCTGGATTACTAACTTTAAAAAGAAAAGATGTTTAATTGAGTGCTAAGATTGTAAGAGTTCCAGGCATGTTATAAGGGTTATCTCTAGGTTCTATGGTACCAAGATTTTATTGACACACTTGACACATTTTTAAATTTTCTGTAGGAATTTTGGGTCTAACTTGCTTTCTGATGAACAAAAAGGATTTAGATGTTAAATTATCTGCCACTTTTGCCCCAGCTGGGAATGGTGGAATAGGAATATAATTCTGCAACTCGGGAGGTGGAAGGAAAGATCAGGAGTCAGTGGCCAGACTTGGCTACAAAGCAATTTTTTGAGGCCAGCCTGAGCTTCATGAGATCCTGTCTCAAAAATAGATAGATAGATAGATAGATAGATAGATAGATAGATACATACATACATACATACATACATACATACATAGGAGAAAGAAAGAAAGAAAGAAAGAAAGAAAGAAAGAAAGAAAGAAAGAAAGAAAGAAAGAAAGAAAGAAAGAGAGAGGGGGGAGGAAGGGAGGGAGGGAGGGAGGAAGGAAGGAAGGAAGGAAGGAAGGAAGGAAGGAAGGAAGGAAGGAACGAAGGAAGGAAGGAACGAAGGAAGGAAGGAACGAAGGAAGGAACGAAGGAAGAAAGGAAGGGGATGAGCCTGGGCAAATAACTTAACAGGTAAAGTTCCTGCCGTGCAAGCATGAGGACCTGAGTTCATATGCATAGCACTTTTTTTTAAAAGCTAGCTATGGTACCATGTGTTTGTAACTTTTGTGCTGGGGTAAGGACTGAACAAGTGGCTCTCTAGATCTCATTTGCTAGCCAATTTAACCAAATTAGTGAGCTCCAGGTTCATTGAGAGATGCTGTCTCAAAATACAAGGCAGAGGGCTTGGAAAAGCATGCAATGTCTAGAGAACTTATGGTACATGTGAGGACCTGGGTTCAAATGCCTAGAACTGACATAAAGCTGGGCATAGTGAGTGAATATCTGAAATTCCAATGTTCTTGAAGTTAGTCTGGCCACAGGTGATGGACAGCATACAAACAGGAGACCATGATTCAAACAATGTAGAAAGTGATAAACAACACCTGAAGTTGTCCTCTGATCTCCGCACATGCACCATGGTATACACATGCCTGTACTTATGGAAATACAAATGCATACATACACACACACCTTCATATATTACACACATGTTTACATACACATACACAATCCCCTCATACATAAAGAACAGATATAAAAACAATGTAAAGGCTACTTGAAGAAGACACCAAATGATGATTCTGGTTTCCACACACAAGCCCACATATGTGCAAAAGTCCCAAAACACACATGAATACACACCCACAGAAACACATATCACATTCATGCCAGAAAAGAAATGAAAAGGAAGAGTAAAGAAAATCAGAGTTAAAGAGAGGGATACGGTGGAGGAGAAAAAGATATGTGAGAATAGGACAGAAGAGACAAGACAGAGCAGAAGACTCATTGTGTATGTGGAGTCCTAGGAACTATGGAAGCCCACAGTAACCCCCGGGACATCAAAGTACCCAAAGAGATATCATATAAAGAATACAGTCATCAAAGACAAATAATATGGAGACCTGGGATCATCTCAGTTGAGTCAGTAACATGTCCAAAGTTTCCTTTGTGTTGATAAAAACCCTGACCCATATTTGTATGTTGAGGTGGAAGAAAGAAAAGAGGTTAAAAAAAAAGACCCCCCCCCCAAAAAGTTATTTTATCAGTAGTTCTCAACCTGTAGGTCTAAATCCCTTTGGTGGTCCAACAATGCTGTCACAGGGGTTTTCATATCCAAAATCCTGCATGTAAAATTTTTATGTTATGACTCATAACAGTAGCAAAGGTACAGTTATGAAGTAGCAGTAAAAATAATTATATTGGGGGTCACTACAACATGAGTAACTGTAGGGTCACAGCATTAGGAAAGTTGAAAACCATTGCATTATATTAAAATAAGACCTGCTGGTAAACTAAAAGAAAATGAGGCCTCTCTCTGTAGTTCTCTATATATTTCTGTTCCTTCTCCCTCTAGGTTCATTTAAACTTGAAAAAAAAATGGTATATCTCTTAAAAAGTGTTGTCACCATCATTGATGTATTCTACCAATACACCAAGCAAGATGAAGAATGTGGCACACTGAGCAAGGATGAGCTAAAGGAACTGCTGGAGAAGGAGTTCCGGCCAATTCTGAAGGTATGTGTTAAGTCTGAAGGCTGTCAGGATTTTAAGACCAGATTAGCTGGAACATACACTGCCCCACCTGACTCTGAGAAAACCCCAGTATTAGTCTTTTGAGCTAGGTCATTATAAATCTATTAAGTCAGCATATATTTTTTAAAAGCAGATGTTTCTTCCACACTTTCCTGTGCTCTTCCACATATACTCCAACTTCCTCATGCACTCAAGCTTCCCATCTAACATAAATAGATATATTTGTGCTAACAAATTGATCGATTAATTGATTAATCAATTGAAAGTTTCTAATAACCTTTCACAAATGCTAGCTCCTATTAACCTAAAGTAATACTCAAATATTCATGTAACACACAGTACACAAATATACTAGGTGCTGCTAGGTTATTTTAGCTGAGAATGTGACTGAACATGTTTTTATTGGTGTGTCTTTCATATACAGAATCCAGATGATCCAGACACAGTAGATGTCATCATGCATATGCTGGATCGAGATCATGACCGAAGACTAGACTTTACTGAGTTTATTCTGATGATATTCAAACTGGCTCTGGCCTGCAACAAGGTTCTTGGGAAAGAATACTGTAAAGCTTCAGGGTCAAAGAAGCATAGGCGTGGCCATCAACACCAAGAGGAAGAAAGTGAAACAGAAGAGGAAGAGGAGACACCAAGACAGAAATCAGGTTTCAGATATTCAAGTTGGAGTGAGGGAGAGGAGCATGGACATAGTTCTGGGGGCTCACGGGGACCTGCAAAACATAGACGTGGGTCCAACTCTAGGAGGTTGGAAAGGCAAGATGAATTATCCAGCTCAGAGGGATCAAGGAAAAAATACCATGGGTCCATGTTTGGTAACTCTTGGAGTAGTAACAAAGAGAAACATGGTTCCAGATCTGAAGAGCTAGGAGAAAAAACAGACGAGTCGTATGATAGCCCCTCTCGAGAATCTGCGGAAGAGTATGAGTCTGGATATAGGTTAAACCACCAGGGAAGGAAAGGCCATAGTGAATTGTCACATGGATTGGAGAAGAACAAATATGAGTTAAATTACATTCAGTCAAGAAAGGGTGGAGAACAAAAGCTTGGGTATAGTACTTCAAGTTTAGGAAACAGTAAGATACAAAGTCATGTATATGGTTTTAGCAATTCTAGTGGCTGTTGCAGACCACAAAATGCTTCAAGTTCTTGTCAGGCAAGTAGATCATGGGGGCAAGGAAATCAGTCTTGCTGTCCCCAGTCAAACTGTCAATCAGGAACTAGTGGAGGACAAGGATATGGATGTGTCTCAGAAGGTCAGTCCTCTAGATGTTGTCAACCTAAACCTAGATCCTGTAGCCAGTCTTCTAGTCAGAGAGGGTATGGATCTAAACAATGTGGTCAACCACAGAACTGTGGAAGACAACAAAGAATGGGTTCAAGTCACTCTTCTTGCTGTGGACAATATGGGTCTGGAGCAACTCAATCTTCTGGTTGTGGTCAACAGGGAACGAGTTCCTGTGGACATTCTTCAAGCTCTCATCAAAAGGGGTGTAGTTCAAATGAATTTTCCAAAGGTGATCAGCGTGGGTCTGGTTCGGGGCACTCATCCTGCTGTGAACAACATGGAACAAACTCAAGTCAGTCCTCTGGCTTTAAACAACATGGACATGAATCAGGTCAGTCTTGCTGTGGCCAACATGGTACTGCATCAGGTCAATCCTCGGGTTACAGTCAACATAGGGTTGGCTCAGGTCAGTCATGTCGCTTTGGGCAGCATGGGTCCAGTTCTCACCAGTCGCCTAGTTCTGGGCATCATGGATCTGGCTCACGTCAGTCATCTAGGTCTGAAGAGCATGGTGCTGTCTCAAGTCACTCATCTGGCTTTGGGGAGCATGGGTCCAGTTCTGGGCACTCATCTAGCTCTGGCCAACACAGGTCAGGCTCAGGTCAGTCATCTGGCTCTGGGAAGCATGAGTCTGGACCTGGTCAGTCATCTAGTTCTGGGCATCATGGTTCTGGCTCTCAGCAGCATGGGGGTGGCTCAGGCCAGTCAACTGGCTTTGGGGAGCATGGGTCCAGTTCTGGGCACTCATCTAGCTCTGGGCAACACAGGTCAGGCTCAGGTCAGTCATCTGGCTCTGGGAAGCATGAGTCTGGACCCGGTCAGTCATCTAGTTCTCAGCATCATGGTTCTGGCTCTCAGCAGCATGGGGGTGGCTCAGGTCACTCAACTGGCTTTGGGGAGCATGGGTCCAGTTCTCATCGATTGCCTAGTTCTGGTCAACATGAATCTAGCTCAGGACAGTATTCCAGGTCTGAGCAGCATGGGACTGGCTCAGGTCAGGCATCTGGCTT
>CACVCL010030079.1:0-56288 GCA_902729485.2 Mus minutoides
CTGTGCTCCATCACTGTGCTTCACTGTGCTCCATCACTGTGCTCTGCTCCATCACTGTGCTCCATCACTGTCCTCCTTCACTGTGCTCCATCCACCTCCATCTCCTCTGGCAGCATCCCTTCTTTCTGTGTCACCCCCAGCCAGGCCCTCATTGCGGTTCTTCCTAGTTTCCCCATTCAGTTCAGGTCCTGAGGCCCAAACTGCCCAGTCATAGCATCTCCGGCTTGGTGTTTCTCCGTAGGCACAGGGCCAATGCTGTCGGTTTGTTTGTTAGTTAGTTAGTTTGTTTGTTTGTTTGTTTTTACAGGGGGCTTTCACAGCTGTCCTGCCTCCCACCGGGCAGGCCTTAAGGGGCAGTATGGAGGTGTCATAGGCTTACCCTGATGGGGTTATGTCTCTTCCTCTGGTCATCGCAGGAGGTTCTCACTGAGCAATTTCTCCTAAGGTTTTGTCTGGTCAGGTAGATCCCATGGTCATCTTTGTGCCGTATGTAACTAGAGATTATAGTCAGGCCCATACTCTGAAGTCAGGGATTAGGGGCCTTACACTGACCCATGACTGTTGTGACACAGTCTGGCTTCCTGAAGTCATAGCTACTTTGGTTTTGTTTGTTTGTTTGTTTGTTTCCAAGACAGGGTTTCTCCATGTGGCCTTGGCTGCTTGGCCAGCCTTCAACTCAGAGATCACCTGCCTCTGCCTCTCAGGTGCTGGGAATCAAAAGTGTGCGCCACTATGCCTGGTATGTAGGCATGTTCTGCAAACCACACTAACTGGCACGGAGGCTCTTCTGTCCCATGAGAGTGTGCTCTAGGAGCGCAGGGATTGTGTCCATTTCTCAGAGCCGCTCACAGTGAACAGTGCAGCAAACATTTGATGTTATTTTATCAGAGTCTAAATATTCTCCCCCAGGAAACATTCAGCAATTACTTTTCACTCAGAAATATCAGTAAATACTATTTATTATTTATTTTTAAATTTTTCATACAGTATATTTTGATTGTGTTCTTTCCTCTCCCCTAACTTCTCCTAGATTCTTTCTCTGTAAAAACAAAAGATAACAATAACAAAACAAACCCATGAGGTCTGTTTGTATTGGTCAGCTCCTGCTGAGCATGAGGCGTGAGGTCTGTAGTTCATTTCTGGTGCTGGGGAAGTAAAAACTACTCGTTTCTTCCCTTTTGTAGTCCTTGTCCTTCTTTTTTCGCTATTTGTAGGTTGAGGCGGCTTAGAAAGAAGACAGCTCACCAGATAAAGGTCCAGCACTTCCACCAGCAGCTGCTGAGGTCTGTCTGTCATTCTCACTGTTGGAGCTGTTCCCGCTTGGGTACTGCATATTGGCTCATGGTGATCTGCCCCTTCCAGAAATGCTGCATGGACACCTCTGGACCTGACGTCCTTTGTGGCTGAGCACCTCCCCATGAAGCAGAAGCGAAGGTTTTGGAAACTGGTGCTGGTGTTGCCTGATGGCGAAGAGCAGACGCCAGACAGTCCTGGCAGGTCAGCAGTTTCCTGTATGGGGAGTGTGGATACTGGTCCAGAGGACAATTGTGCTATTGAGAGTTGCAGGCAGGCAGAATGTTTGTGGGGGTGGACACTAAAGGTTTATGTCTCAGTGTACTTTGCTCATAATATGTATTTAGATTTTCATCGTTTTTCTACATACTAGGCATTATTCCATGTAAGTCCAAAAGCTTTAAGAGTTGAGGATTATTTAAACCTATGGTACGGTATCCTGATTAGTATCTACATTATTTAAGATTCTGGCCGGCATGTATATTTGTGCACCTTGTGCATGCAGTGCCCACAGAGGCCAGAAGAAGGCATCAGATCCTCTGGAGCTGGAGTTTGCTGCCATGGGTTTGCTGGGAGTTGAAGCCAGGATCCTTGTAAGGGCAGCCGGTGCTCTTTACTGCTGAGCCATCATCTTTCTAGCGCTGAGGAATATTTGTTTGTTTGTTTTGCATGTGCCACAGGGTGTAGGGGTCAAAGGACAGACTTGCAGAAATCTGCTCTCAAACTTCTAGTACTGTGACTCTTTAGTCCAGTTCCTCACGCTGTGGTGACCCTCAACCATAAAACTTTTCATTGCGGGCTGGTGAGATGGCTCAGCCATTAAGAGCACCGACTGCTCTTCCAAAGGTCCTGAGTTCGAATCCCAGTAACCATATGGTGGCTCACAACCATCCCTAACAAAAAAATCTGATGCCCTCTTCTGGAGTGTCTGAAGACAACTACAGTGTACACACATCTAATAAATAAATAAATAAATAAATAAATCTTAAAAAAAAAACAAAAAACTTTTCATTGCTACTTCATAACTGTCATTTTGCTGTTGTTAGGAATCATAAATATCTGTGTTTTCCAATGGTCTTAGGGACCCCTGTGAAAGGATTATTCGATCCCCCTAAATGGGTTGCAGCTCACAGGTTGAGAACCACTGCCTTACACCATCTGCATCCTAGGGGTAGAACTCAGTTGGCAGGCTTGGCTGCAAGTCTCTTTTATCTACTGAGCTGCCTCACTGGCCCAGTATCAGAAGTTTGATTCTGTAAAATAGTTCGGTGGTGGTGGTGTGGTTGGTTTTTTGGGGGTTTTTTTTTGGTTTTTTTTTTTTTTTTTTTTGGTTTTTTGAGACAGGGTTTCTCTGTATAGCCCTGGCTGTCCTGGAACTCATTCTGTAGACCAGGCTGGCCTCGAACTCAGAAATCCTCCTGCCTCTGCCTCCCGAGTGCTGGGATTAAAGGCGTGCACCACCACGCCCGGCTCGGTGGTTGTTTTTTGAGACAAGGTCTCACTCACTATGTACCCTGCCTGGCCTGGAACTTGCTACGTAGATCATGCTGGCCCCAAACCCAGAGATCCAGCTGCCTCTGCCTCCCAATTGCTGGCATTAAAGGTATGTACCAACTCACCTTACTGAAATGGATATGTGTAACTCCAGAAATGGTTTCTATTGGTCAGGGTCCTTTCCTTTTCAGTTCAGTTTTAAATCTCATTAGAATGAGCCAACTTCACACTGTCCTTTCCACTTACCCAAGTAAATAACCCGGTAGAGGGCCAACCTCCATTTTAAAATGATAATCTGTTTTATGAGCGTCATAATAAGATTTGGTATCTGGGACCCTGTATCCATATGGTATTTCTCTTGTTTTCCTGAAGATTTCTGTAAGTCATTTTAAAATAAGACATTCCCTGAAATGTTATTTTCTTTCATCTACAGAATACTAGAAAACTGGTTAAAAGTCAAATTCACAGGAGATGACAGCAAGGTGGATGACATAGGAGATAATGCTGGTGATATCCAGACGCTCTCGGTCTTTAATACACTAAGTAAAGGGGATCAAACAGTTTCTGTCAACGTGTGTATAAAGGTGAGTGACAGTCACTTCATGTACTTATCTCTAGGTTTCATTTTCTCTCCTCAGATGTCTCTGAAATTATAAATTACTATTCTTGAAAGTGATTTTTAATGACTCTGAGATGATCAGAAGTAAATGCCATTGTCTGTTTTTCTTTACATCTTGATTAATAAACCACAGCCATCTGCTTACGGTTTTAGTACAGATTCTAGGAGAGCAATGTATTCGCTCTCTGTCGTGGTTACAGATGGCAGATATAATCCAGTTTTTAAGAGGGGAAGCTTTCTTTCCCTCATAGTATTGAAGGTTTCAGTCCATGACTGATACCCTTGTTGCTTTTCTGAAGAAGCACATAGCAAAAGAAAAGTGTGCACTTGGCAGCCAGGACACAGATGAGGAGGTTGGCAGCCCACAGTCCTTCAAAGGCATGTCCCCCCCAGTGACATGGTCAGATCTTCACAGGTCCCACCTCTTCAGTATCCCTCCAGCTCCCAGTCTCGCCAAGCTGGAGGCCAAGCTGTAAACACATGGCTCCTGAGGGTCAGACTACAGCAAGCTTGGCTGCCACACCCCTCCTTGAGAATGTGATACAGTCTACAGTATTCCTTTCTACTTTATCTTTTGCTTGACTGAAGGTGCAGCCTCTACCCAACAGCAGGCCTTAGACCCCTTTTTGTTTGATTGAGAGCACTCACCCCTGTTAATGTCATTCTGCCAGCTCTTTGATTTTGACAGGTTTCTTGGTCCTTATTTCATTTAAACACAAATTCCTACTAATTAAATTGCCCAACACAGTGTATTTCCTATGCTAGGGCTCTGCTTAGTAGGCCCTTGGGTTTGAAGGAAATTTGTGCCTATGGTCTTAGAACAATGGCTAGTACTTGTCTGATGTTGGTGTTGGTGTTAGTAACAATACCTTTCCTTGGTTTAGTCCTTTGCCTGACATGTGTCCTTTAGACGATTCTGAAGAAAGGACATGGAGGGGGAGATTTTCTGAATGCTTTCCTCCCTGAAAGTATACTTACCTTAGATACATTCACTCATTCATTCTCTCTTTCTCTCTCTCCCTCCCTCCTTTCCTCTTCTCTCTCTCTCTCTCTCTCTCTCTCTCTCTCTCTCTCTCTCTCTCTCTCTGTCTCTCCCTTCCTCTGCTTTTTTTGGTTGGGCTTCTCTGTGTCGCCCTCACTACTCACTGTCCTGGAACTTGCACCGTAGACTAGGCTGCCCTCCACCTCAGAGATCCACCTGAGTGCTGAGACTAATGTCATGTGCCGCCATGCTTGGCCCAGCTTTGTCTTTGAAGGACTGTCCAGGGCACAGTGAACGCAGGGTGAATGGAGCTCTGCAGCTGTCCTTGCTGAGCAGACTGTCTCCTGTGTTGTCCTCTGGTACATTCATCCTGACATCCTTGATTTTGTTGCAGGTGGCTCGTGGCACCCTCAGTGACAGCGCCCTTGACGCTGTGGAGACCCGGAAGGACCTGTTGGGAGCCAGTGGGCTCATGCTACTGCTTCCCCCAAAAGTGAAGAGTGAGGACATGGCGGAGGAGGACCTGTCCTGGCTGTCGGCTTTACTGCAGCTCAAGCAGCTTCTGCAGGCCAAGCCTTTCCAGCCTGCCCTGCCGCTGGTGGTCCTCGTGCCCAGCTCCAGAGGGGACTCCGCGGGCAGGGCAGTAGAGGATGGTGTGTGAAGGAAGCCCCATCCCTGATCCCATACCTTTAAGAAGTGGGTGGGGCTTGAGTGTGGTGGATAGCCAGCAGAGCAGTGTGGAGAGCTTTGGGACTAGAGCCTTATTTGTTCCGATTACAGCAGAGGACCACGCCTAGCTTGGGATGTGTCACGTGTGTAAATGAGTATTATTACATTGGGGCCTTCCTGTTTCTTTTAAAGGTCTGATGTTACAAGATTTGATTTCAGCCAAGCTGATTTCAGATTACATTATTGTGGAGATTCCTGACTCTGTTAATGATTTACAAGGAACAGTGAAGGTGAGGCTTCACCCTCTTCCAAGGTCTGTCAAGATACTTGTTTCTCTTTTGATCTATCTGGAATGTTATATAAGTGGCTGTTATTGTTGTTTGGATTTTGAGATGGTGTCATGTAGGGCAGACTGATCTCAAGTTTGGTAGGCAGTCAGGGTAACCTGGAAGTGATGCTTCCCCTTCCTCTTCTGTTGGGAGTATAGGCGTGTACCGTCCTGTCCAGCTTAGATTAGTGATTGCCATTTTAGTCTTATGTTTTATACACACACACATACACACACCCTTCTAAAGATACAGGCAGGAATAAAAATAAAATAAAAAAAAAACACCCATAGTATGGTTTCAGTAATATATTAAATTAAATAAGTTTTTTGGCTTTGCTTTTATGAATTTAAAATGACCATTTATATCTTACATCTGAATGTCAGATTTATCTAATTATTTTTTTAGAATGAACGCTTTTACAAAATGTAAAGAAGTAATATTACCTCAGACTTCCTGGAAAGGTCTGCTGAAAATGTTTTAGGAAAAGAAGTGTAGGGATTACATATGGCCCGAGGATGTAGCTCAGGGGTACAGTCCCACCTGACATAGAAGAAGGTCCTAGGTTATATCTCCAGCACTGTATGAAAGCCAAACCAAAGCTGCACAGGAAGAGGCAGAGGCAGCGCGTGAGGAAGCTGCCTGGTGCTCAGTGACGTGACGCCTCTAGTTCTGCTCCCGTGGGTGGTGAGGAAGCCCTCATGAGGTCCTTGGTCCTTCCTGGAGGGCTCTGTAGGCCCCACTTACTAGTTAGATAAGACTCATGGAGCCCTCTGTGGTGCCTCTGGGAGGCATATCCGCAAGGCTCTAGAAACCCAGACTCAAGCACTCAGAGGCCTTGTGCCCTTCCTTTTCTGCAGTGGCTGAGATTTTGTTATTGGGGCATTTTCCTAAAACAGCCACGGGCAGAGTGCTAAGCCCCTTTCGAAAACTACTTTTTAAAACGAGTGTGACTTGTTTGAGCAGATCTCTCCCAATTGTCTTGACCCTCAGGTTTCTGGAGCAGTCCAGTGGCTGATGTCCCGGTGTCCTCAAGCCCTAGACCTTTGCTGCCAGACCCTTGTTCAGTATGTTGAGGATGGGATCAGCCGGGAGTTCAGCGGTCGGTTTTTCCACGACAGGAGAGAGAGGCGCCTGGCTAGCCTGCCCTCCCAGGAGCCTAGCACCATTATTGAGTTGTTCAACAGTGTGCTGCAGTTCCTGGCCTCCGTGGTGTCCTCTGAGCAGCTGTGTGACATCTCGTGGCCTGTCATGGAATTTGCCAAAGTGGGAGGCAGCCAGCTGCTTCCTCACCTGCACTGGAACTCACCAGAGCATCTAGCATGGCTGAAGCAAGCTGTGCTTGGGTTCCAGCTTCCACAGATGGACCTTCCACCCCCAGGCGGTATGTATCCACCCTGAGGGAGGAGTGGGGGGCTAGCCTCCTCTTCTCCTTGTTACAGAGACACTATGCCAGGGGTGGATTCCGGTGTGAAGTCTGCAGTCCACTTCTACTGTGTACCTATATGCATCAGCCTTTGGGTTTCTGGGTTAGGATAAAACAGGATTTTGGAGTGGAAGCTGTTGTCCTTTTCCCCAGGACAGTCTTGAGACTACCCCACAGGTCCTGCTTACCAGAAGAGATAGGCTAGCTGAAAAGCATGAGACTTCTGCGACTGTCTCTGAGCTGCTGGCCCTGCTGCTACCACAGCACTTAAGTGCTAGTGTAGGTCACTGTTCCCTTAAAGCCTGACTACCATGCCTGGGGGATGAGGCCTCTGGGCTGTTTGATGCAGACTCCACAGATAGCCAAGGCTGACTCAAACCTGGTGCTGAGGGGCTGCTCTTTCCTATGGTAATGGCACTAGGAAGGAGAGAGCCTGCTTACTATTCAGCTGACAGAGCTTGTGGACTTACCCACAGTAGCCCTCTACTAAGAAAACAGCATTAATGCTATTTCCTGTTCACTGATTCTTGGTCCCACCTGTAACTTTCTCTGCAGCCCCCTGGCTCCCTGTGTGTTCCATGGTCATTCAGTATACCTCCCAGATTCCCAGCTCATGCCAGACCCAGCCTGTCCTCCAGTCCCAGGTGGAGAGCCTGCTGTGCAGAACATACCAGAAGTGGAAGAACCAGAGCCTCTCTCCAGGCCAGGAGGCAGGGCCTTCTGCTGCCGACATCCCGTGGGATGACATCATCACCTTATGCATCAATCACAAGCTGAGGGACTGGACACCCCCCAGGCTCCCTGTCATATTAGGTAGTTGTCTTCAGGGTTTGGGGGCTGAAAGTCATGAGACTTTGCTAGGCTAATTTTATCAAAAGAGGGGAGTGGGGTTTTAGTTAATTAGTTAGTTAGCTAGCTAGTTTGTTTGTTTATTTTAAATAGGGTCTCATTGTGTATCTCTGGCAAGCCAAACAAACAAAACCATCTTTACTCTTTTGTTTTAAATTGGACCAGAAAAGTCTTAGAAACTTTGTGAAGCACTAAGGTTTGACTGGGCATGGTGGTCTACATCTTTAATTCCAACACGCAGGAGGATCTCTTGTGAATTTGAGGCCAGCTTGGTCTACCTAGAAAATTATAGGATAGCCAGGACTATATAGAGAAACCCTGTTCCAAAAAACACAAACAAGGCCAGGTATGTTGTGCATGCCTTTATTCCTTGCACTAAGAATGCAGAGGCAGGGCCTGGCGGTGGTGGTGCACGCCTTTAATCCTAGCACTCAGGAGGCAGAGGCAGGCGGATTTCTGAGTTCGAGGCCAGCCTGGTCTACAGAGTGAGTTCCAGGACAGCCAGGGCTACACAGAGAAACCCTGTCTCAAAAAACAAAAACAAAACAAACAAACAAAAAAAAATGCAGAGGCAGGCAGATCTCTGAGTTTGAGGCCAGCCTGGTCAGTCTATAGAGCATGTTCCAGGACAGTCAGGGCTACACAGAGAAACCCTGATTCAAAACAAACAAACAAACAAAAAAAACCAATCAAGAAAATGTCCTAGGAGAGTACAGACTGCCTTCCCTAGAATAGGCCTCCTAGGTTAGCTCTTAGAGGCACAGCTCTGTGAGTTATTCCTACCCCTTTACAATCTACATGAATGCGTGTCCCATCCAAGCACGGAAGTTACATTAGTGAGGTTTGCCCTTAAATAGGTGGGTTTAAGCGAATATCAAGTGGTCATCTGTTGCTCCTTATATATCTGATTTCTAAAAATCTGTTCTTGTACTGTTTTCTCAGAGGCGCTGAGTGAAGACGGTCAAATATGTGTGTATTTTTTCAAAAACCTTTTAAGAAAATACCATGTTCCCTTGTCATGGGAACAGGCCAGAATGCAGACCCAGCGGGAGCTGCAGCTGAGTCATGGACGGTGAGGCCTATGTTGAGTGTGTTTTCTGTCTCTGTTGTAAACCCTGCCGGGCCATGTCTGTACCACAACCCCTACCCTGTCATAGATCAACTCTGGCAACCCTGTAGAGCGGGAGGCGTCCCCATAGCATAGACACTTTTTAGAGCAGTTGCAAGGACCTCTCTCCATTTATCAGGTGAGCTCAGGCCAACTCTAATCGGAGAAGGCAGATAAAAAGACTGCTATCTCATCTCATAAACCCAGTTCATAGGTACCCAATGCAGCACCTGTACACATTCCCCAGTAGCCCTTCTTCCAGAAGAAACAGTATCAGCAAAAGAACTCTATTAATATAATTTGCTGCTGTAATAGAAAAGCCAGGTGGTCATTTCAGTGCGTGTTGAAATAATTTAAAATGTTTATTTATTTTATATGGTTGTTTTGCCTACATGTATGTCAGTGCCCAACTTGTGGGCTACTGTTGTATTCCCTAGAACTGGAGTTACAGACAGTTGTGAGCCAGTGTGCAGGCACTGGAGATAGGGTTCTCTGGAAGAGCAGCAGCCAGTGCCATCAGCAGTTGACTCAGCTCTGCAGCCCTAAAATGAACTTTTTTTGTTTGTTTGTTTTGGTTTTTCGAGACAGGGTTTCTCTGAGTAGCCCTGGCTGTCCTGGAACTCACTCTGTAGACCAGGCTGGCCTCGAACTCAGAAATCCACCTGCCTCTGCCTCCCGAGTGCTGGGATTAAAGGCATGCGCCACCACACCCGGCTAAAGATGTACTTCTTATTTTAGTATATAGAGCTGAAGAGGTGGCTCAGGAGTGAAGAACATTTGTTGTTCTTCCAGTTTTTAGGGATTTGCTGCCCTCTTCTGGCCTCTGTGTTCTCGTGTATTCTTGTGCTACACATAAGTTAATCACAGGCAAACATATACATAAAATAAATCTTAACATTCACACATGAGAGAAAGAGACAGACTGGTATAAGAAACAAAGGCCTGGGACTGGAGAGATGGCTCAGCAGTTAAGGGCACTGACTGCTCTTCCAGAGGTCCTGAGTTCAATTCCTAGCAACCAACCACATGGTAGCTCATAACCATCTGTATTGGGATCCAATGTCCTCTTCTGGCATGCATGAAGGCAGCTACAGTGTACTCATATAAATAAAATAAATAAATAATTCTTTTTTAAAAAGAAAAGAAAAGAAAAGAAACAAAGGCCTGGATTAAAGCAGCTCTAGTGGAACGTTTGGAAGCAATAGCTGTCTTCTCTATGTCTGTCTGTCTATCTCCCCTTTTCCCTCCCTCCTCCCACCCTCTCTTCCTTTCTCTCTCCCTCTCTTTTATGTTATGTATCCCTGGCTGGCCTGGAACTCACTATGTAGGTCAGGCTATTTTTGAACTCATAGAAATCTGTCTGTCTCTGCCCTCTGCTTCCAGAATGTTGGGATTAAAGGCACATGCCAGCAAGCCTGACCAACAGTGTCACTCGATGTGTGTGTGAGAGTCACTATATAGCACATAGTATGAGAGCTGCCCTCTCTTGAGGGAAGTCGAGGCAGGCCTAGGGCCTGACGTGTGAGTATAAGCCACCCACTAGAGCACATGGATCTTGAAGCTTTTGTTCATGGAGTGAACACATGTCCAGCTGTGTCTATGTGCTGTGCACAATTGTCAATTTTCTCTCTCATCTTTCTTGACTGTAAGAACTTCTGCTCTTGTGCTTCACAGTTCAGGGATGAGGTCCTTCCATCCTCCTACAAGCACTTTTCCTAGTCCACTGCTTCATGTGCACCAGAAAGGGAAGGAAAAGCAAGAGAGTGACGGAGAGGGGAGCCTCAGCACAGAGGAGCTGCTGCGGGGGTCTTCTGCAGAGGAGCTCCTGGCACAGAGTCTGTCCAGCAGTCTGATGGAAGAGAAGGAAGAGAACAAGAGGTTGGTCTATCCCCTTCCTGGATACTTCCTGCAGGAGGAAAGTGAGGACAGCCACTGCTAGGAAGGGCCGGCTGGGCTGGCAAGGGTTATAGTGATGAGACTTTATTTAAAAAGAAAAGAAGGAAGAAGAGAGAAAAGAAAGAAAGACATTTATAAAGTGTAAGCATGGGCTGGAGTGCTTGCTGTTTTTCCAGAGCACCTCACTTTGGTACCCACATGGCTCCTAAGCACCTCTAACTACAGCTCCACAGATCTCTGACCCCTCTAGTCTCTGTGAGCACTCGTGCACATACACAGATGTTCACACACACACACCTACACATAACTAAAAATAACTTTTTAAAAGTAGAAGCCTGAGCCGGGCGTGGTGGCGCACGCCTTTAATCCCAGCACTCTGGAGGCAGAGGCAGGTGGATTTCTGAGTTCGAGGCCAGCCTGGTCTACAAAGTGAGTTCCGGGACAGCCAGAGCTATACAGAGAAACCCTGTCTCGAAAAACCAAAAAAAAAAAAGTAGAAGCCCTTAAGAGACAGATTGTGCTTTAGAAAGAATATTCTCAGTTTTATCATTTGAAATTGGCTTCTGGGCTGGTGAGATGGCTCAGTGGGTAAGAGCACCCGACTGCTCTTCCGAAGGTGATAAGTTCAAATCCCAGCATCCACATGGTGGCTCACAACCATCCGTAACGAGATCTGGCGCCCTCTTCTGGAGTATCTGAAGACAGCTACAGTGTACTTACATATAATAAATAAAATTTAAAAAAAAAAAAAAAAAGAAATTGGCTTCATTGCTTATTATTTTAAGTCTTCTAGAGGAGGGACTATGTGTAGCTAAGTCTACATAGCTTGGTCTACCATGGCTGACCACTGCTTCTTGGCCCTTGGGAAGCCCAAGGCTTCAGTGGGTCATTTCTTACTAGGTGGGCAGGAGCTAGTGCAGACCCTCCTCTGCTTAGCTGACTTCCTTCCCTTTGTACCTTCCTCTTCTGGCCATTCACACTGAGAAATAGAACTAGGAAGACAGAACTTGGTCAAGGTTGTCTTCCCAGCACGCTGGTGTGTCGATGTGTCCCTCCCTCCTGATGCTAGAGAGGAGCATTGCATTGTGTGCTTGAGGTCAGCTCTTCCCCCTGGGTTGCAGTGTCACCTCCAGCCTACACAGTGCTCCATCCTTAGGGCTCTCCTGAGACCTTGCCCCTCCCTCCACGCACACAAACCGCAGCCATACTGACACGTGCTTCTGATGTGGCCCCTCTGTCTCCAGTCGCCACTCCATGCTTCTCCAGTCGTCACTCTGGCCCTCTGCAGCCTGCATGGCTGAATCTGCTCACGGGTTCTTGTCCCTGTCGGTGACCACCAACTTCTCATTCTTGTTTTGAGTCCTTGAAAGGATTTAATCAATCCAAGAGCACCGCAGAGTGTCCTCTGACATCACGTGGGCATCCACATTTGCGCAGGGACACTCGGGACGAGGAGTTAACAGTACAGGGAGCAGGTTCTGCCTAAGCTCTGCCTTCTTCACTTTACGATCTCATACTGTTTCAGGTTTGAAGATCAGCTTCAGCAGTGGTTATCGCAAGGCTCACAAGCACTCACAGAGTCAGCTCACCTTCCTCTCTACCTCCCTCAGACACTAGTGTCCTTTCCTGATACTATCAAAACTCGGACCATGGTGAAACCATCTCCAAGTCCTCAGGTGAGAACATGTGCCCTTGACATTTCCAGAATTAAAAACAGGGAATGCAGCCGGGCGTGGTGGCGCACGCCTTTAATCCCAGCACTCGGGAAGCAGAGGCTGGCGGATTTCTGAGTTCGAGGCCAGCCTGGTCTACAGAGTGAGTTCCAGGACAGCCAGGACTACACAGAGAAACCCTGTCTTGAAAAACAAAAAAAAATAAATAAATAAAATTAAAAAAAAGGAAGGTGAGCTTACAGAAGTAAATTTCACATTAGAATAGAGTTTTCAAAGCCAGATTGTCCAGGCCCCAGAGCCTCTCTCTGTTTTTCTTGGTGAATAAGGGAGCAGAAAGAGTTTAACTGAGGGAGCTTGCCATGGGGCAGAGGGAAAAGGTGTTTCTGGAATGGCTTAGGAAACCTCGCAGAAGGAAGGCAGAGTACAACAGCATACCATTTCCATTGATGAGTTTGCTTAATCCTTTAAAATACTCTTCTCAGACTTACTGTGAGGCATGGTGGTGTACACTCGAAATCCCAACACTTGGAGATGGATGGAAGCAGGAAGATCAGGAGTTCAAGGCCAGCCTCTACTATGTAGCAAGTTTGAGGCTACCCCAAACTATATTCCACCCTTTTCAGCCCCACTCTACCCCGCTACCCAAATTTATACTCTGACTAATTCTCTCTAAAGACATTGCCAGATAGTTTACAAAGTTTAATTCACAATGGAATTGATTATATGTCTAATCAATAAATAACCCAAGGTGGGAGCTTGGTTAAGCTCTGTAGAATACTGGCTAAATGTGTGTAGTAGATGAGGCTGGCAAGATGGAGGAGAGATAACAGGCGAGGGTTCTGTTGAGCCCAAGAGGCTCTAAGGGATGTGAACATGAATCTGATGTGATGCCTCCACACGTAACTACTTTTTACTTCTTTTTTATTCTATTAGAATTCAGGTACAGGAGACCAGCTGAGGTTCTCAGAGGCATCAGGTTCATCCCTGACGGAAAAGCTGAAGCTCCTGGAAAGGCTGATCCAGAGCTCAAGGGCAGAAGAAGCAGCCTCCGAGCTGCACCTCTCTGCACTGCTGGAGATGGTGGACATGTAGCCGTCTGACGGGAGAGGGATCTCTAATTCATAATGCTTTGTCTGTATTCAATTGTGTTATAGATGCTGTTGGAAATGTGGCTATTAATTATGCAAATAAACTTTTTGAATCATTCGAGAGCCTTCTTTTATGAATGAAAGGCTGGGTGATGTCTTTAGTAGTATTTGTTTTGTGATCTTCTTAGACTTCTCTCTCACACACACCGAAAAATACTCAGAGAGAGCTTTTGTAACTTTCTGGTTTTCTTTTTTTTTTTTTTTTTTTTTTTTTTTTTTTTTTTTTTTTTTTTTTTTTTTTTTTTTTTTTTTTTTTTTTTTTTTTTTTTTTTTTTTTTTGTTTTGTTTTGTTTTTTGAGACAGGGTTTCTCTGTATAGCCTGGCTGTTCTGGAACTCACTTTGTAGACCAGGCTGGCCTCGAACTCAGAAATCCGCCTGCCTCTGCCTCCCGATTGCTGGGGATTAAAGGCGTGCGCCACCACGCCCGGCTCTTTCTGGTTTTCTATACATGCATATTTTGAGACTTTCATGTGTGAGTGTACTGTAATTAGATCATTTCTACCCCTCCCCCTCCACACTCTGGGCTTCATGACCTAGTCTTCTATAATTGTTACATATACCTACATCTACTGAGTTTCTTTAATGTTGCTTGAATGTATATGTGTTTAGGTATAACCATATGGGATTGGAGAACCTATCAGATAACTACCTGGAAAAAAACAATTATCCTTCCCTTGGTAATCTATTGACTGCTTATTCTGTTTATAATAGGTAATAGTGACATTATTTTCCTGCTGTGAGTCTCCCGGCCCAGAAAGGGTAGTGGTGGAGTCACAGAGTAGGACTCTAGTGATGGCTTTCAAGTCTGAGGGCTTTCTAGCTCTCTATCTGTACTGAAATGCTGATGATAACTTCTAAAAGGTCCTAAAAACTTTTTTGCTCTTTCTGAGGGTGAAAGACTGCTGGGTTAGGTGGTTAATACCTGTAGCTTAACAGCAGAGGATTAAGCAATGTGGCCTTTGTTCTATCTCAGCAGGAACTGCTGGGCTCTAATTTTCAGCCTGCTAGTCTGGCACACACCTTTAATCCCAGCACTCTGGAGCCAGAGGCAGGCAGATTTCTGAGTTTAAAGCTAGCCTGGTCTACAAAGTGAGTTCCCGGACAGCCAGGACTACACAGAGAAACCCTGTCTCAAAAAACCAAAAAAAAAAAAAAAAAAAAAGTTTCCTGTGAAAGCTATCTAAGGGGAAAAGCAGAAAGATCCTAATCTGGGAAAGGGAAAAATTTCTCCTCTCTCGATTCTCTTCATCTCTTTGTCCTCAGTACTTATTTATACACCTTTCAGAATACATGATCACATGTTACGAAGTTCATCACAAGTTCACACACAAAATCAAATCATGAATTGAAATAGAAGTTTACAACAGCAAATGTTTATATGCATATTCATTAGGAGTAATTATCTAGCTAAACATCCATCACCTGTCTCAGCTCCACAGGTTCATTGAAGGTTTAAAAGCAGAACTAAGTTATTAAGTTTTGTATAGATAAATCCATTCAGTATTTTATCTTCTGTCCTAGCACCTATAATACATCTTAGTTCCCTTTTATGGCCTTTGGTTAATTGTTTTACAACCTCTTGGAATGTGCTGAGTAGGAGAAAGTCTCATTACCATCTAAGAGCAATTAACTGGTGACACTTGGGAGACTGGCAGAGTTCTCATTGCAGCTTTGACTATCAGAAAACGACCTGACAGCATTCCTGCTATAAAAGAGCTTAATAATCACTGATATAATTTTAGGAATTCTTATAGGATCATCATTAAGACTTAAGTCGTCTATTTGTCTATATAGCATCACTACAAGACAGTACATCTTCGTGGATCTGCAGAGATCTGCTCTAAAAGGGTGTGCTACTACTTAGTGATTGTTACATATGTTTAATAATAACAGGAAAAGCATATGAATAGCAGGAATCTTTTCTAAAATGAGTCCCTCACAGCCTTGCTTAATGAGGGCTCACCTGTCACAAATAATATAATAATCTGAAGCAGGCCATTTCAGGATGATCACCTGCTAGTTATTAGCTTGTCCCGTTATGGCTCCTGACATTTTCCTACAATAAAAGTACTATCTGGTCCTCAATGTATAACACACACACACACACACACACACACACACACACACACACACACACATATATATACTCTAATTAGATCATTTCTACCCCTCCCCCTCCACACTCTGGGCTTCATGACCTAGTCTTCTATAATTGTTACATATACCTACATCTACTGAGTCTCTTTAATATATATATATATATATATATATATATATATATATATATATATATATATATATATATTCTCTACTACTTGTCTTTTTCATCAGTTCAATGTTGGCTGAATTCGAAGTTCAGTCTAACTTTATGTTTGCTGTTAGCAGCTATTACTGATTTATGACTTTATTTCACTCTGGTACAATTTTGGCTCCCCCTGCCTTGTTTTATTCTATGTTCTTGCCACTACTTCACCCAAAACTCTCAGTCCATCTAACAGTCTTGTTTGTAAGATAAACTTCTAGTTCCATTTTCTCATGATAACCCTCTGGGAACCGTATCTCTCTGTAACGGCTTGAACTTTCCTGGGTTCTGAATCTTCTATCTAGTTTGTTTTCTTATTTTATCAAACTCATGCTCTAGTAGCCTCTGAGCTTTTGCATCCAGAATGTCTTTATTCCCATCCTTATATTTGATTCAGTATTTCAGTGAGAATAACATTTTAGATTGGAATTATTACCTTTTAGTCTTGTTTCTTGAAAAGAGGTTTAAAAATATTTAAAGTTGGGTGGGTTGGTGAGCAGGGGAGGTGGGAGGGGACAGGGTAACATTTGAAATGCAAATAAAATATCTAGTAAAAAATATTTATAGTTATTCTTTTCATTTGTGTGTGTGTGTGTGTGTGTGTGTGTGTTGTGTGTGATGTGTGGGGCATGCATGCCACAGAGTGTATATAGAGAACAGAGGACAACTTTGTGTAGTCAATTCTTCTACCCAGGTTTGTACATCAAATGCCTTTACCCATACCCAGTAAGCCGTTTTGCAGGCCCTTTCTTGAAATTTCTAAGATCATTTCTGGGGGTGGTGGGTGGACTTATAGAAACTGGGGAACAGAGTGAGGATTAATATGATCAAAACATATCTTGAAAACACATTTGTGAAATTAAAATTTAAAACACAAAACACATTTGTGAAGTTAAAATTTAAAATACTGTATATTACACCACTTCTGTCCCCGGAATTCTCAAACGTCTCAACTCTCTGCCCTTGATTAGTTGTTTTTTTTTTTTTCCCTAACTCGTATTACTATTAAACAAACATATTCTAAACATAATAGCTTAAGAATGAGGATTCACCTGGGCACCTTTTTCTTGGCACTTGTCTTGTAGTTTAGTAAGGTAATGCTGAGATGCAGACGTCTGATGGTTCTGTTGGGCTTCATGCCCATGCGTGGGCAGAGGGGTTCCTGCTGGGTTTCCTCTGATGGTTCTGTTGGGCTTCATGCCCATGCGTGGGCAGAGGGGTTCCTCTACTGTTTGCTCGGTGCTACTCGGTTTGGTTTACATGTGGATGACAGAGATCCAAACTCTAGACCTTGAGCTTGTGAGCCAAGCATACAATGGAGCTATCTTATCAAAGTACTCCCTGCCCTCCCCGTCTCTCTTCCCCCCTCTGTCTCTCTCCCTTTCCCCTCCCTCTGGTGGTCCTGCTGTGTAACTGGGGGCTGGCCAGAATCAAAATTCTCCTGCCTCAGAAGTGTTGGAATTACAACTATGTGCCACCGTGCCCAGTGCCCTACAGACCTTAGAGAAATCTTGATTCCTGTCTCAGGCTAGCTGTTGGAAAGTGAGAAGTGGGACTGGATTCCCCTGTGAGTGCAAACTTTCAATCCCTCTGGTTTTGATGATACCCAGCTAGGCCTCATCTGCCCTTTTTTCCGCTGCTCCAGGCTTCCACCCAGTCAGGACACTAAAACTATGATAATGGGAGGCTGCAGAGATGGCTCAGCAGTAAAGAGCACTGACTGCTCTTCCAGAGGTCCTGAATTCAATTCCCAGCAACCCCATGGTGGCTCACAACCATATGCAATGTGATCTGATGCCCTCTTCTGGTGCATCTGAAGACAGCTACATTGTACTCACATACATAAAACAAATAAATAAATCTTAAAAAAAAAATCACCCAAAAACCTATGATGTTCCTTCAAAGGTTTCACTGCTCCCTCCAGATTCTGTTACTTCAAGTGTTTGTTTACTGGCAAGAACTGTCATTTTCTTGTTGGCTTTGTTTACACATAGAGGTTTCCGTTTTCTCTGCTTTGCTGAATCAGTCATTCCTCCATCTACTTCTAGTCTTTATAATTTTTTTTAAATTTTTCCTAAAATCCAGAGCTTCATACATGCATATAATGTGTTTTGATTGAGTCCATCCCTCATTCCTGTCCCTTCTGGCTCCTCTCCTATCTCCCGTGTTCTTTTTTCTCTCCTGTTGTGGGTTTTTATGTCTTTGTCTTTGGACTGAGATGTGGGCAGGAAACAGAAGTCAACATCTATGTCCAGCCTGGTGTTTTTCTTTTTCTTTTTCTTTTCTTTCTTTTTTTTTTTTCGAGACAGGGTTTCTCTATATAACCCTGGCTGTCCTGGAACTCACTTTGTAGACCAGGCTGGCCTCGAACTCAGAAATCCACCTGCCTCTGCCTCCCAACAGCCTGGTGGGTTTAACTCACAATATCTTACATTTCCTGTCATCTCTGACTCCTGAGGCAGGTCCTAGGTCAGTAACTAATCATTTTCCCATGTCCAATCAGCAAGTACCATCAACCCCATGTTGTAATCCCTTCAGAGCCTGTAATTATTTCCCCCACATGGAATCAGCAATTGCCATCAACCCCATTTTATAGTCCCCCCAGAGCCAGTAATTAATCACTTCCCCCCACATCTGATCAGCACTTGCCATCAACCCCATCCTGTATTCCCTTCAGGGCTTCAGCTGGATGAAGTCTTCACTTGCTCTATTTGACCCTGTCCCCTTAGTTTTCCTCCTTGATGGACCAGGAAACTCGAGCTTCTCTGTTCAGTTTCTAGTCAATCTTATCTAGTCTCATGATTTCAAATGCCACCCGATGACTCTCAGATTGCTCTGTCTAGATTGCTCTGTCTAGCCTTGTTCTCTTTTCTGAATACCAGTCTACTTGAAACTTCCACTCAGATGCCTAATATTTGTCGAACTGTATTCTCAGTGAAATTTCCAAGCTCCTCTGATCTTTCCTAACTTCTACATACAGTTAAGTAAGGCCTTTCCC
The DNA here is from genome assembly GCA_902729485.2 of Mus minutoides. Lineage (NCBI taxonomy): Eukaryota > Metazoa > Chordata > Mammalia > Rodentia > Muridae > Mus > Mus minutoides. The sequence continues at coordinate 18,785 of CACVCL010030079.1, forward strand.
CTTGAAAGGCCTGTCTTGAAACCCATAGGCTCCAGGGTCTTTGTCAGCCAAGGCTTTCCCAGTCTTCATATAGCTAAGAACATTGCCTTCCTTCTCAATGGAAGCTCACTCTACACCCAGTTGTCCAGGTCCCAAACCTTAGAGTCTTCTGTATTTAGTTTATAGAATAAGCTCAATATGGTACAAGTCATGACAAACATTTCTTTCAACTGTCTCTAGAAATCAATCTATGTGAATTGGTGGATGGATTTCACATTTTTCTTTTTTAGATATTAGAAAGCATATCACTTTATTCATAAGATGTCTAGTCCAGGAAAATATCAACCTAACTCCTTTTGCAGCTGATATCTCTGCCATCTGTTTAGCTTTGCCTTTCTGAGGTCTGAGGTTCCGTACAGGCCAGATTCTTTTTTCCAATATTTCATGTTTTGACACAAAAATGACTTCCCTGGAAAACACTCCAGCTTTTTTCTCCAGGGAAAGAGAGTGACTTGGTTAGTGAATTTGGGAGTGTCCAGTGTGCTAGGCTTCCCTGGGCAACCTTTTTTGAGTCTTCTTATTGGCATACTGTGCTTACATGGTTCTTGGTGGGTCAACTCCCAAAGGCTTCAGTTGTTCGCCTGGCTCAGAAGCTGAGACATGTGTAAGGGAAAAGCAGTCATTATGAAGCAGTTAGCCAGCCCTGTTGATTACCTTCAATCTGACTTTTCTATTGTGAATTTTTAAAACTTAACACGTACGGGTGTTTTAACCAGCATGTATGTATTTACATCTCACGAATTCCTGTTGACTGAGGAAGTCAGAAAATGGCATTAGATTCCTTGAAACTGGAGTCATAGATGGCTGTGAGTCACCATGTGGGTGCTGAAAACCAGTTCCAGGTCCTCTGATAGAGCAGCAAGTGTTCTTAAGCGCTGGACTTAAGTATTGGGCTCCAGTCCCCAAGTCAATAGTCTGAGGCAAGGCTCAGTTAAAATGCCTTGTCTTATGTCTTTATAAGTTTCTAAACTGCACAAGGAAGAGGTTAGTGTTCTTGACTAGCCATCTAAAATCCCGATTTTCCTTCTAGGGAAGGTGTGTGGGTGTTCTTTGCCTTTTTCTTCTTCCTTCTCTGATTTGTGGTTCATGGCCCCTTCCTTGGCAGCATTTTGAAGACTAGGTGCAGGGAGGTTATTGGGTTTGGGTAGTTGTAAGTAGGTCAGCACTCTGAAGGACACGTTGTGCCGCTGTGAGTTCTTGGAATTATATTTTTCCGATTTCTGGTCGTCATTCCTGCATGCCAGCAATGCTTCTCAAATACTATCTGTCTGTTCAAATGTTCTCCACTGTACGTCTCTAGTAGATTCTGCCGGCATACCACAGGCTTTCCTGCTTCCCTCTCTACAGTCAAACTTTAGGACCCCAAGCTTCAGGTATCCTGAGAATAGTTCTGTGGCTAGGGAGGTGGAACTCTACCTGCTAATGGGCGTCAGGACACTGCCCTCCGCACACTCTGCAGCTGCTCCCTGTGAGGAACCTGTTCTGGCTTTCCGAGAACACTACTCTGGCCCTCTTCCCAACCACGTGTCATCATAGTTTCCTCCTCCCTTCACCCGGGTCATCCTGGTCCTCCCTTCACCAGGATGGTCCATCGTGGTGCCTCGGATCAACGCTAGTTTCACCTCAGGTCATTCTAGCCTCTTCCGTACTTCTGAAGCACTCGTGGTTTCCGCGGCCTCTTTCCTGCAGATGTTGGAGGGGCCATTTTTCACCAATTCTGTAGGTATCCCGGCTCAGACAATCCAGACCAGAAGTCCAAGGCTGTCATCAATAAGTGTCTAGAGGGGCCGGCCCTGCCCCGCCCACATCCCGCCCCGCCCCTCCAACAGGCCTACCCCTCCCATAGGCCCTCCTCGTTTACAGGCCCGCCTCTTCCATAGGCCCCGCCTCCAAAGCTCTTCCCGCCCGCAGGCCACGCCCCCTGGTGCCTTCGCGGCGTCGGGCGGCCCTGCGCCCAGCCACTGTGGTCGCGGTGCGTCTCTCGTGCCTACCTGGTGATGCTCTGATTGGCCGAGCTCGCATCGGCCCACCCAGTTGTTTCGGTCGGCCGAGGCTCGCGCCTGCGCAATGCACTAGGCTGTCAGGTAAAGGGCAGGCAGCCTGTGGCAGAGAGCAGTGTGGTCATGACTGAGGGCACGTGAGTTGCGGACCCTGGGCCTCCCGCGGGTGTTGCGAGGGACGTGGCAGGGCGGTGGCAGGGAAGGTGCCTGGACAACAGGGTGGCATGGCTGGTGGCTCTGCATGCCTGGATCGCAGGCGTCCCACCTGGGCGGAGCCTAAGGAAGGCTGCTTCCTCTCGCTGGTCCCCTCAGGTGTCTGCGGCGTCGTGGGGGACCCTATAAGACTGAGCCCGCCACCGATCTCACCCGCTGGCGGCTCCGCAATGAGCTGGGTCGGCAGAGATGGACTTATTTTCAAGAGGAAGACGACCCTGGTCGAGAGCAGACCGGGCTAGAGGCCCACTCTTTGGGACTGGACACAGTAAGTGATGTGATTCTGAAGGCACCATTCCATCCCAAGGCTGGAAGCCATCACTGATCAGCCTACGCCATGCCTTCTTGAGCCAGAGCTCTGAAACAGTGGAGAGCCTTGTTTCAAAAGCAGGCAACCCGCCAGTAATATATGCATATGTGTAAACCAATGTAAATGTGGGTATAGTGTCATATGAGGAAAAGCTGACTATAAGAGAATCAGGAAAGTTCACGAGTAATGTAAGAAGATGTAAAGGTAGCTGCTTTTCTAGTTCTAACTCTGTCATGGGCTTTGTGGTTTGGGCAATGGATTAATGCATAAAATATATTGGGGACTGAAAGTGTAACGTTTTATGGAGAGTTTCACAGTCTCCCTTTTCAAATGCCAAAGTCATTAAGTTGAGTAGACTTTGTGTCTGGTTAATTTTGGTGTGCGATGTTTTTATTTATTTGCAAGTTTCTTTTTATTTAAATAATAAGGCTTATAATTTCAAACAAACAAACAAACAGGTGTGAACCTAGGCCCAGCAGGCATATCTGTAATCCTAGCCACTGAGGAGGCACTGATAAAGTTTAAGGTCTGCCTGGGCAGCTCAGTAGAACTTGTCTTAGAAAATAAAGAGGCCGGGCATGGTAGTGCTGGCCTTTAATTCCTGCACCCAGGAGGCAGAGGCAGGCAGATCTTTGTGAGTTCAAGGCCACACTGGTCTACAGAGCAAGTTCTAGGCCAGCCAGGTCTATGTAGTGAGACCCTATCTCAAAACGATAACAAATAAATAAAGACGAGGGCTGGTGATGTGGGTCAGTGTTTGTGAGTGTTTGCTTCAGTTCAATCTAAACAACAACAAAAAATGTGGTACCTCCGTCCAGAGACATGTGGAAGAAGCTGCCCTAATTTGGTTTTATTTTGAGCATTTCACTTTGATATTTAACTTTTGATTTGTAGAATTACAAAGATGGGTGTGATTTCTGTTTGGACCCACAAGATGAAATACTTAGGACCTGATTTTCTGGTTGTGTGTGTCCATGCATGGATGAAGTACAGCTAATCATGGTACAGTTAGTTAGCTAACAGGCTTCCTGTGAGTCCTGGCCATCCACTGGGAAGATCTTCTCTGAGCAACCCCTATGCTATTGTGTGGGTCCTTTCTGAAAGGAAAGAGTCCCAGTATCAATTGGGCATCAGTACCCTACCCTGTGTTTTGTGCTGGGCTTAGTTAAGACGTCTTGAAATTTTGAAGAGATTTATAGATCAATGGCTGGAAGGGAAATTGTGACAAAATGAAATTGCTTCTTTATTGTACACGGGGTGAAATTGTGCTTTCCCGTCTTGTTTCAGATCAAAACAGTTGAAAATTTTAAAGTAACTAGAGTCACTACTTTGACTTGGCTTGTGAACGATGAGGGTTCCTTGGGGCAGCAGGCACCCTCAATTCTCCTCTCTGCTCTTTCTTCACAGACGAGTTATTTCACGGACTTACCGAAAGCGCAAACAGCCCACGAGGGGGCCCTGAACGGAGTAACCTTTTATGCCAAGCTGCAGGCTGAGGATGGACACTGGGCTGGTGATTATGGGGGTCCACTCTTCCTTTTGCCAGGTAGGAGGAGTATGCTATCTCAACTCAAGGGAAAGGCTGTTCTAGATTGTCAGGGTATACACACAGGGTGTATGTGTGTGTGTGTGTGTGTGTGTGTGTGTGTGTGTGTGTGTGTGTGATTGACCTACCCTGGTCAAGCAGGTTAAAACCCAGGAGCTCACTGGTAAAGCTCTGGGGAAGGGTATCCCAGTCATCCTGCTGCCAGGATTTAGAGAACAGTGGTGGAGCACAGCTAGCCCAGGCTAGACAGGCAAGTACTATAATCATGGAAACAAAGCATTTTCGAGACGAAGGGGATGGATGGATGGATGGATGGATGGATGGATGGATGGATGGATGCTCTTGAATCCCAGTACAGATGTAAAGGGTACTGTAAGATAGAAGGCCCAGCCAGTGTCAGGGAGTTTGCCTCAGGAGCATGAGGCAGCTGGTCATAGTGTGTCAAAGGTTAGGAAGCAAAATGAGACCAAGGCTGGTACTCAGATTCTTTCCTTCTTTTTATTTAGTCTGAGACCCCAGCCCAGGCAATTGTACCACCCACAAACTTGAATGATTTTCCCCACCTCAGTTTACCTAGAAAATCTCTACAGATAATAAGCCCAGCCTGGTCTTTGTTTTATGAATTTCATATACCATCAGTTTGATGATCAATAGTCACGTGGTCTTGAGTGTTCTAAAGAATGCAGCCTTCCCATCTTTTGGGCCTTTGTGCTGCTTCTTTGGTCTGGAGGATTTTCTTCTCCTTCGATTAAATTAGATTTTAAAAGGTTAAGGATGAGGAGCTGGTATCCATGCATGTGCAGTTTGAGAACTAGGATATCCCTTGTGGACTTGTTGTCAAAGGATGGCTGAGGGAGTTCTGGCCAGGAAACCACAGGTCCGGGTTGGTGATTGCTAGCAGGAATGTCTTTGAACACACTAGTCTCTGATCTGGTTCAGCTGGGTAAGGCTCATGGCATCCTGGATTGCCTGGTTTCTAAAGAAACCCGTATTCACGCCTCAAGACCCCTTTCCACATTGAGCTGCAACTCTACTATATCAGAGTATCCTGAATTCTTATGAGCATATGGATTTGTTTCTGTAGTAGCTGCCCTATGATACCCTTCCTGTGCCATGCCGTGGGGTATGATAAGCAACTACTCTGTGGGTTATGAGGATAGCCATGTGCCCAAACACCAGGCTTGGAATGTGAGTGATGAGGATAGCCATGTGCCCAAAGACCAGGCTTGGAATGTGGGTGATGAGGATAGCCATGTGCCCAAACACCAGGCTTGGAATGTGGGTGATGAGGATAGCCATGTGCCCAAAGACCAGGCTTGGAATGAAGATTTCTTGTGTAGTGTCATCTCTCCCCATATACATGTATAAAAGTTTATAAAAACAGAGCAGAACAATCTAAGCAATAACTATTATCCTGGCTGGATGATGGTGGTGCACACCTTCAATCCCAGAACCTGGGAGGCAGAGGCAGGTGGATCTCTGAGTTCAAGGCCAGCCTGGTCTACAGAGTGAGTGTGTAGCCAGGGCTACAAAGAGAAAGCCTGTCTCGAAAACAGTCAATCAATTAAACAAAAGCTATTATCTCGTCCAGGATTACCATTTTAGTATTCCAGTCCCAGGCAGATGTTAAAGCAAGACCTGGTTGCCCACAGTGAACCCACTGATCTTAAACGGGCTCTTAGTCCTTCAGGTCATGTGTGGGAGGCCTCTTCAAGGCTCTGCAGTGTTTCTCTGACCCAGACTGTGGTATTTGTACCAGGCATAACTCGGGGCCTGGACTTGGAGTGTTAACTGGATGCTTCTTAGCGTTCCCCTAAGCCCTGTTTCCAAAGTCACTGATTTGGCTTAGGAAGAACAGCCTTCTTGGGCTTGATTGCACGGGAAGGAACGCCACAGAGCTGCTCTGTATCAGGAAGAAGGTCCTCAAGAGAATGGCTTGGGCTAGCAGTGCTGGGTACCTTTACTAGTGTGGAACATCCTTCTCACCCCACAGGTCTCCTGATTACGTGTCACATATCACACATCCCTCTGCCAGCTGGATACAGAGAGGAGATGGTGCGGTACTTGCGGTCAGTGCAGCTCCCTGATGGCGGCTGGGGCTTGTGAGTATGCTTACCAGCAGCACATACATACATGTATGTGCTTGCGTGTGTTTTCTGTAGCTCATGCTTGGGTTTTCAGGCATCTGTTGAGAAGTGTGGTGACTGTAACCATGGCCCTAGGGTGGGATGGGCGAAAGCCTGGCTGGAGGAGAGTAGCCTGGTACCTATGCATAGCCCAGCCACGGTTTGACCTCTGCTGTTGTGAATGGGTCTTGTGGTTGGCAGCCTCTTGAGACTCAAGTACCAAGTTAAAGCCATTGCATTTTAAAACTCTGGAGGCAGCAGAGATGGCAGCAAATATAGGGGGTCCCACAGTCCCATTCAGTCTGCTTTCCTGATGTGGAGCAGACGGGTAGGGTGGGCCCTGCCCAGATGGTTTTGGAACAATTGGATATCTTCTGTTGGGTGACTCAACTTTCCCTGGGCGTCCCTGAAGTGTGTGTTCTGTGTTGTCATGTTGGTGGGAGATATTATAACAGTCTTCTCTAGGTAGACATCATTGCCAGGGTTGTTTCATTTCTTAGAAGTAGCGGCCTTTCCCCACCAGTCTTTACTCCCACTAGGCACATTGAGGACAAGTCCACAGTGTTTGGGACCGCCCTGAACTATGTGGCTCTCAGAATCCTGGGTATTGGGCCTGATGATCCTGACCTTGTGCGCGCTCGAAACATCCTTCACAAAAAAGGTACGTCCTGTATGGCACATGAGGTTTTTGTCATACTGACGTGGTGAGCTCTGGTAAATAAGATGTACCTCTAGTTGGAACACTCGGAAAAACACGTAAGGTGGAAACTGGTGAGCTATTTAGTAATAATAATTATTAATTTTAACTATTTGAAAAGACGTGTTTATTTTTATGTGTATGGGTGGTTTTGCTTGTATGTATGTATGTCTGTGTACCACATGCATGCAGTGCCCATGAAGGCTAGAAAGGGGTGTCAGATTCTCTGGAACTCTAGTTACAGATACTGTTACTAGCCACATCGTGGTTTCTGAACTCAGATCCTCTGCAAAAGCAATATGTGCTTTTAATCTCTTGAGCCATCTCTCCAGCCCTAATTTTATTATTTTAATTAATTAATTAATTAATTAATTAATTAGTGTGTTTTGTGTAATGGGTATACAGTTAGCCTAGCTGCAACTTGAGTGTTTTTTTGTTTCTTTTGGGTTTTTGTTTGTTTTGAGACAGGGTCTCCCATAGCCTAGGCTAGCCTTGAACTCACAGGGTAGCTGTGGTTGGCCTTGACCTCCTGATCCATCTGTCTGCACCTCCTGAGCGCTGGGATCACAGACACACATTACCACGCCTGGTTTGTGTAGTGCTGGGAATTGAACACAGGGCTTTGTGCCTGTAGAGAAGCTCTCTACCAATTAAGCATATGCTTAGTCTAAAACAACGTGGTATTTTATATTTTGCTTTCTCCATGAATTGGTAAAGGTTTAAAAGCAACACGCTAATACGCTGCCTGTGGGACTGTCCGTGCAGTCTGCCTTGCAGGGGGGGGGGGCAGCTTAGTTCTAGGTTAGCAGCCTCAGTGAGGGAGTTCTGCTTATCCCCTCCTTCCACACTTGTCATCCTGGAGCCTGGTCACCATTACTCCTCTCCTCACCTGTGGGCTTGAAGTCCCCACCAACCCTCAGAAGGCTCCATGGCCCCCACAGCTTTCAGAACCAAGCTCCTCTTGTCCTGCTGCTCCTCAGTACCTCCTATGATCCTGTACGCTGCCCCTCCAGGGCCTGTGCTCCTGGCTCGCTCTTGGCTGCATGCTCCAGGGCCTCCTTTTATTTTGTCAAGGTGGTTTCCTGCCTCAGGGCTCCTGTGCACCATATCCCCTCACCCCACTTTCCACCTTCACCTGGCTGTCTTGGAAATACCTCTTCGCACTTACGGTGTGTCTTTCATTTCACCCTTTCAGGGTTTCTTTCTGACTTGAAATTCTGCAGTCTTCTTTCAAGGCTCTAGCCCTGTTGTGACTAAGTAAGTCATCATCGGCCTCTGACGTTTTTTGATCATGTACTTTCACTGTTACCTTCTGTTCTGTTGCTCTCTTGTTCTGATGTTTGCCCAGAGGAGGAATGTGCTCGCGTCACGCTTTAGCTAGCAGCGGTCTCGCTCTCTCGGACTTTGACACACTTGGATTTAAGCCAGAACTCATCAAATATGTAGCCATCAGTGTCTCCCCATGCTGCACAAAAGTCTAACTATTGCTAGGTAGTGGCCGGGAAGGCTCTGAATGTGGGGCTGCATGTTAGACTGCCCATGAGTCACTTGTGCTAGGCTACCTGCTGAAAGGAAATCCACAGATATGCAGCAGCTTGGGCTCGGATGGAGAAAGAGCAGTCAGGCCGCCTCCCCTCTTCCCTCTTTCTCCATGCTCCTAGTGCCATGTATCTGCCCCCCACCCCCTCTTTCTGAGCTACCTGTGCAAGTAGCTGTCTTCATGTGTTTCTGCTTGGGGCCAGGGGTGTAAACAGCTCTTCGCAGGTTGGACACACTTGTTCCTGGCTGCTGTTTCTACCCAGTGGCTATGGTGTCTTGGGCAACTGTGGAAAATGTCTTCTCATCTGGGGAGTTACAGGACCCATGAAAGGCTGACCTTTTGTTCATGCAAGGAGGGGCCCAAGAGAGAGCTTCAAGCCAGTATTCATTGTAATGGTTCCTTCTCTCTTTGCAGGTGGTGCGGTGGCCATCCCTTCCTGGGGGAAGTTCTGGCTGGCCGTCCTGAATGTTTATAGCTGGGAAGGACTCAACACCCTATTCCCTGAGATGTGGTATGCCTGCCCTCTGTCCAGTACACTTCCTTCTGGTAGACTGATGAGACCTTATGGTCACTAGATCAGCAGCTCACTAGAGGCCCTGATGTGTTCTATAGATATATAGAAAGGGGACTCTTTTAGGCAAAAGCAAGGCAGCAGGCCACCCAGCTCTGTAGCAGGCTGTGGAGCCCTGTACCCATTGTGTGACTTGGGCGTTGTGGGAATAGACAACAGATTATACCAGGTAATTATAAAACCTTGGAGTATATATAGGAGTAAAGGAAAGGGCCTCCCCCATCCCTATATCTCTTTTTCTTAACGAATTTATGGTAAATGTTTGGGAAGTCCTAGATATTATTTCACCAATGAGCATTTACATGTACATCTTTAAATTTTGGGTTTTTTTTTTTAACCAATATTTACCCAGCAGAGTCAAAGCCTATTCCTTACTAACTAAACCTATGCTCAGTGTCTTTTTCTATTGTGAGTATCATATAGGAGCATTGGTGCCATATGTAATACATGTGTAATTTGCCCCCAGATTACACATACTGAGTGGTAAGATCCCCAGAACTATACAGAGTTCATGCAGAGCCTGCTGGCCTCTTGAAGACAGAGTTGAGGGTTCCTGTGCTATAACTTTCACATGCAGAAAGACAGGATTCGAGGGGCTACTTGGGAAAGGACAACAGGGCCCTAAAACAAGAACTAGAAGGCTCTGCTCTACAGCCTAGTTGAGTGGGATAAGTGTGTGGCAAATGCCTGGCTCAGTGAGAGGTGTGGACAGAGCTTTCCATGTGTGTGGCAGAGTGGGTGTACTGTTACTTGACGTAAGGAGGTATACTAGACTTGTGCTAACATCCAGTGGTCCGTCGTTGGCAGCTCTCTGGCTAGGGAGAGCTAGACTTGCCTTGGGAGATGTAGGCAGAAGTGGGGTGCAGAAGCTCGATGCTTCTGGTCCATGTCCCTACACTGTAGGGCTCCTCACATGACCTCACATATATGTAGCACTAGCTCCAGTCACTTGGCTTAGGATGTAGATCCAAGTGTACACACACATGGAAGAATGTGCTCCCCGCAGCATGTTTGGAAGGGGCCCACGGCCTCAAGGGCCGGTAACAGTGTAGGCTTATGTTCTTCTGTCCGTCGGACACGGCCTGTCTCTTCCAGGCTGTTTCCTGAATGGGTACCTGCGCACCCCTCCACTCTCTGGTGTCACTGTCGGCAGGTCTACCTGCCCATGAGCTACTGCTACGCCACTCGGTTAAGTGCCTCCGAGGACCCACTGGTTCAGAGCCTCCGCCAGGTAAGTCTTGTGACCTCTAGGGACCTTGTGAGAAAATGGCACATAGCCGTTGGGATCATGGGCCTTGGGAGCTTAACTGTTTCTCAGTACTGTGGGGGTCCGGAGGAGTCTCTGCCTTCTCACCTGTGAGCAAGCATAAACTACTCAGAGGGGTTTGTGTCTTAGGAAGGGCATCCGCCAGTGTGCAGTGTCCCGGTGGGATCTGGAGAGTTCAGAAGCTGCAGTGCTAGCCTCTGCTTGCAGTGACTGTTCTTTGGAAATAACCCTGAAACGGGCTTTGGGAACAGGGTTTGCACTAGAGTGGGACCTAGGCTCTTAGGGCTGGGACAGCTCTTCAGATTAGCTATGGTATAACTGGAATAGCTGGGCCTTAAACCCTGTAGTGATAATTCATTGTGAGAAAGGGTATGACCCAGAACCCTGAGTGTGCACAACTCGAGACCTCTCCTGGCCAGAGTTAGTCTAGCTTCTGTGTCTGGCTGCTTCTGCTAGGCACTCAGGTCTGCCCTGCCCTTTAGGAACTCTATGTGGAGGATTATGCCAGCATCGATTGGCCAGCGCAGAGGAACAACGTGTCTCCCGATGAGCTGTACACGCCACACAGCTGGCTGCTGCATGTGGTGTATGGTGGGTGCCTCCTGAGGGTTGGGAGAGCCCGGGCAGTGCACAGTTAAGATGTTGCTCAGCTCTCCCCACTAATTCGTCCACTCTGTCAGTGCAACAAATGACCTCTGTGCTGGGGTCCTGGAGTGGGAGCTGGAAAGACATATTCTTGCTCTGGTTCCCCAACAACAGCCAGCTGCTGCTCAGCGCTACCCCCTCAGCATCCCCTAAGCAGGGCAGGACATGGTGGGAGGTCTGAGGAAGCACAGATGAGGCAGAGTGAGCGGGAGGAGGGATCCCAGGGGAAAAGAGAGGTCCAGATGCTGTACTGTGGAGGACCCATCCCGCCTGAATGACTAGGGCGCAGCCTGCCTCACGGATCTCTCCTGTTGCCAGGTGTCCACTAATGCCTTCTCCCCCACAGGAGTCCTCAACCTGTATGAACGTTTCCATAGCACCAGCCTGCGGAAGTGGGCCATCCAGATGCTGTATGAACACATTGCAGCTGATGACCGTTTCACTAAATGCATCAGCATCGGCCCGGTCAGTGTCCTTCCCCTCTGGTCCCTAGAGTAGCTTTGGTGGCAGTGGGGTCCTCTCGGATGTCCTAAGAGCTAGGCTTTGTTGAGCTGGGAATGAGGCAGGCTTATTTCCCAGATCCCCGCACATCTCCATTTGGGTCCGTACATTTGAAGCACCACCTGTATCCATTCTCTGTGCTCAGTGAAGCTTTTCCTCCCGTGGCCCTGCCTGGCTCTTGTCTAAGTCTGAATATTTCCTGGAAGACTTACTTCTTGAGCCTCCTGGCCAACTGGGTGGGGTGTTTCCCCTCTTCTCACAGATCCCACCCTAGATAGTCCACCTTCCTCCCTTATAGGTGGCAGGCTTATAGGTGCCCAGGGGTAATGAGAACAGTAGGACACTCATGTTCCACTTCCGGTCTCTCTCCCATCTGGCTGTGGATGCCAGGCCTCAAGTTGCTGGTTTTGCTTCGCTTCCTGGGCCTGGCCAACTGCGTATGTGCTTAGGGACCTCGAGGAGCACATGCCCAAGGCTGTAGACAGAGTATACTGGCCAGAGTTACTAGAGACCCAGTGAGGAAGCTGTCCTCACAGATGAGAGACAGTCAGGATGTGGGTTGTGATATTGGTTACTGACCTATGGTGGGCTGCCCATAGGCTCTCTGGATAACCTCAGCTAGCACAGAGCTTCTACCTCTCTCTCTGTGGACACTCGGTCTTTCTTTGTCACACCCTAAGCTCGCCTAGAATCTTATTAGCTTCAGTTTGAGTCTGTTCCCAGGGATATGAATGTATGGAGAATACTTAGGAAGCTGCTTTTAGGACAGATGGGGCCCCATCCCAGGGTAAAGTTGTGTGGGTCCTGATGGCTACATTTCCTACAGATCTCAAAGACCATCAACATGCTTGTTCGTTGGTCAGTGGATGGGCCATCCTCCCCGGCCTTCCAGGAGCATGTCTCTCGGATCAAAGATTACCTTTGGTGAGAGCGGTTAAGTGGTGGCTGGGTGTGGTGCCGAGTGGTCCCTGTAGACATGCAGCTATAAAGCTGGGCCCTATGACTCATCTACTTAGGGGACAAACTGTCAAGCTTCTGAGAGTGTTTTATGGAATCAAGAGCATTGCCAGTTACATTGTCTTGGGAAGTAACTAATAGTAACTATGGGTGATTCCCAGAGTCAGAGCCAGGAAGCCTAGAGACACTGTGTCCAAAGTAGGGACCATCACAGGGGAAGGAAGCCTTGCACTTTTAGAGGCCATCTTCTCTCTGGTGGTGGTGTGAGATAGGATAGCTAGGTAGTCTGGCTCTAGAAGCCTATGGCACAGGCCAGTGACCGTGGGTAAGCTGCTGTCTTGTTTCTGCTAGATGTAGCCCTTGTGCTTGTGAGCCTAGCTGGGCAGCACTGAAGTCAGCATCGAGGGAAAGTGGGTATGGATGCTCCCGGGGGATCTGGATGCTCTTTTGACTGTGTGTGGCTCCTGATGGACAGCTGGAATTCCAGCTTACACCTCCCTGACATCATCTTTTCTTATCCCCATAGGCTGGGCCTTGATGGCATGAAAATGCAGGTAAGGGCACAGAACGGATGCTGCTGGCTCTCTTTGTGACCATCTCTGTTTACTTATTTTTAATCCGTTTAGAGTTATTATGATCCAAAAGTGACATTCAGGCTTGATGGCACTTACCTGTAGTGCCATCACCCAGTTGATTAAAGCAGGAGGATTTGAGTTTGATACCAGACAGTGGTATATAGCAAGACCCTGTTTCTGAATTAAAACGGGACGTGGGGGTGGAGCAGGAGTAACAAACCATGAAACTAAAGAAAAAAATTACTTCACCATTCTTGCAGTAAAAGAGGAGGAGACTTAGTCACCCTTTAATCCTCATGTCTATGGGGTTATGGGGTTGTGGGCACCTCCTGGTCTCTGTGGTTGCTGTATGTTCTCACATGACCCTATGCAGTCATTCTTCAGAGTGGACTAAACCATGACAGGTCCAGGCTTGGCCCAGACCCTCCAGAAACCTTCATCCTATCACTGTGCTGGAGAACTGGCTCTGGGTGGTAATGGCCTCTCTATAAGGACATCTGGAAGCTCCTCTGGCAGGCCACTAAGAGCTGTGTGTTCTCAGCTCTCAGGAGAACCCTAGACATGACACTCTTTGGCCACCCATATGGGAGGAGCCTCCAGGTTAGAGAGGTGGGCCCAGGCTTTCTGTGATACCTAGTGGTAAACCTAGTGCAACCTAGTGGTTGCTCAGAAGGAGTCTTCAAGGGAACATACAGTTCTGGATATGTCCTGAGAAAGTGCTGATCTCCCAGGGCCTGAAAAGGCAGGTGGGGCTCTATTACCCACATCTGCCACAGGATTCAGTGTTCGTTCATTCCTTTGTCAGCTACTAGGGTGCATAAGGCTCAGAATCTGGTATAGGGTATTGACTGGGTACTCTGACAGGTTGGATCCTAGGAGTCAGTGGATAGGGTGGCTCTAACAGCTTGTTCTCTGTGACCAGGGCACCAATGGATCACAGATCTGGGACACTTCATTTGCTATCCAAGCACTGTTGGAGGTATGCGGCTGTATTTCTCTGTGCAGCCCCCACGTGATCTTCCTGTGTGTATGAGCTACACATGCACCCTGAGAGAAAGGATACTGCTTCCCATACATTCTGTCTCTTGAGCTTCTTCTCTCTTGCCTGTCCTCCAGTCCTCTGGTGATAATCCTAAGCCTAGGGAGCGAGTGGCCAGGTGGTCCCTGGGCTGGGTGGGCCTGAGGCTCTTAGAACATTAGCTGCTACCTGAGCTAGAGAGAAAGAATGTTTCTCTGTAGGTGGGGTGAGGGCAGTGAAGTCCTGAGGGCGTCTTTAGATGACCCAGGGCCTAGGCCAAGCTGAGCTGCTGGAGGTAGGGCCTGTCAGAACAGTGGGAGTTGGGTAACTATCCAGGGTGGCCTTGTCTGTCTGTTCCAGTCCTTAGTCACGTCTCATTGTCTTTTCTCTTTAAATCGGAGAACATTAGGGACTCCTAGAAAACTCTTAAGATGTGTCAGTTTCTGGAGGTGGGGGTGGGGTGGCAAGTTGTCGCCAGGACACCGGAGGACTGGCTCAGCTGTGCTATCCTGCTGTCTTCTAGGCAGGTGCACACCACAGACCTGAGTTTCTGCCCTGCCTGCAGAAGGCTCACGAGTTCCTGCGGCTTTCACAGGTGAGGCCCCATGCCTTTTCCTTGTCTGTCCTGCCTCCCCGAGATGGCTTTCTTAGCTTGCTTCTGTGCTGCTCTGCCCAGCCCTGTGTGGATGATCTAATTTCCTAGACCATGTTGGTGTACTAGTCACCCTAAGGTAGCTCTGGCCACGGCCTGCAGTGACATGTCACTAGCTGGCAATTTCTGTTCTTCATGCTGGAACACCTGTGCGTGGAGGGCCAAAGCCAGCCTATGGCACAGTAGGAGTTGTATCCTTGAGTGCCACAGCCTGTTCACATCCTCCCTGAGGCCATGTGAAGCCATCTGGCCTGCCAGATCACTGTCTTTTCCTGCCTTTCAGATCCACCTCAAGCCCCTATCATGTGCCACTTTTTTAGGCTGGCCTTGCATACCCTGCTGCAGACACACTGGATGCCGCAGGCCTTCATCCCACTGGCATCCTCCTCTGAGTATCCTCATGTTCCTGTCGCCCTGTCCTCTGATCCCACTGGGATGGATGTAGCTTTCTCAGATCCTCCATGCGGCTGATGCCCGTGTTGGTCTAGGGTGTTAGGAGTGTGTCAGCACTGTCTTCCCAGCAGGGCCTGTTCTAGGACATCACTGAGTGACAGGCCTTTAGAAGCCCATCCGAATGGACCCCACTGTACATGCATGCACATGCAGACCTGTTTGTTTGATCTGAGTCATGCAGCTCAGGGATTGTGAACCCATGAAGCTGGGCGCAAGAGTAGGTTGTGTGGATGATCTAATTTCCTAGTAGTGATAAGGCCATATGGGGTTCATGGGTGTCATAGTGCACTGACTGTGGCTCGCAGTAGGTCTGTCTCCCAGATGGCGGCACAGGGTCCCAGGTGCCAACGTGTTTCTGTTTTCCACATATGCTCCTTGCTGCTATCCAGGTCCCAGAAAACTGTCCTGACTATCAGAAGTACTATCGCCATATGCGCAAGGTATGTATGGGCACCCCACCCGAGCCCAAAGCTCAACTGTCTTCCCTTTGAGGAGGGCTTTCTGTTGCTTTTCTAGCTTCTTGTTCTGTAGATGCCTCGTGTCAGGGGCTTCATTATCCCCCAAGGCAGCCTATATATACCTCTGTGGCCATGCTTCAGGGTTGTTCAGGTGTGTAGCACACAGACGCTAAGTAAAGAGCTGAGCACTGAGCTGAAGTGTTGAGCTCAAGGCAGAGGGTATGAGGGACTGAGAGCCAGCATCAGCCTCCTTTGCTGTAAAGGCCTGCTGATAGATGCAGGTTGTGGAAGAAGACGTCGACATAGCTGCTGCCTTTCCTTAGTGGGGTCCCTGGGGTACACGTGCTGCTGTTCAGGTTCCAGACCCATTTTATTGCTAAGATCTGAGCGCCTTCAGGCTGGGCATGAAGTCCTGGATAGTCCCTGGGCTGGAACTGAAGTCTGCTCAACTGTGCCCAGTTTAGGTACCCGTGTGCCGTGTTGGCTAGGCCTTGCCCTGACTGTTGCAGCTCTGTAGGGAGGAGCACTGTAGCACTCTGTCTCTGTAGGGTGGTTTCTCCTTCAGCACACTGGACTGCGGCTGGATCGTTGCTGACTGCACAGCCGAGGCTTTGAAGGCTGTGCTGCTCCTGCAGAATCAGTGTCCCTCGATCACTGAGCATATCCCTCGAGAGCGGCTGTGTGATGCCGTGGATGTGGTGAGCATCTTCCTTTATGTTTGCTTCTGTGCTTATGTCTTAGCAGACTCAGACTGAGTCGTAGGATGTCAGAGTCTAAGACTAAACGAACCCAGGGGTAGATTCTTGGAATTTTGATTGGGTACGAAGGCTCTGCACTATAAAATATGGTGCCTAGCCTGTCCCAGAGGTTACAAGGAGGCCATGTGGTCCCCAAGGCTTCTTCTCTTCTTAGCTTCTGAGGCTCAAGGAACTGCCTATATTTGTGATGAGCTTTCTGCAGGTCCCATTTTAGTTTTTTTATGGTCTTTGCTGGTTGTTCATCTTTGTGCAAAGTCCTTTTGGCACATCTGCTTCTTGTATATATTTTCCCATGGAGGTCTGTATTGGCCTGATAGTGGAGTATGTCTCCAGATGTTGTGCCGCTGCATTGGGCACCTACCACGTATGGAAACTGGCTTCTTGTCCCTCGTTCCTGTCCTGTTGGTTGACGGTGGGGCTTCAGCCAAGTCGTGCTGTCCTGTACGCTCAGATGTCTGCGTGCCCTCTCTCGTTTCAGTTATTGAGCCTGAGGAATTCCGATGGAGGATTCGCTACCTACGAGACTAAGCGTGGGGGGTACTTGCTGGAGCTGCTGAACCCCTCAGAGGTCTTTGGTAAGTGTGTTGACTAGTGGCACGGTGTGTAGACCAGGTCTGGCACACAGGCAGGTCCATGTAGAGCCCCCTATGAGCCCCAGAGTATACAGTGCCTGCATTTTTCTGTCTCAGGCCATGGAGACCTGAGGCTGGGGTTTATCCACAGGGCCTTGTGCTCTGTGGAGATTGCCATGTGCCCTTCATATGCTCGGTGACCCCCAGCACTTGTAAGGACCTATGTCAGGGGCTGTCTGGCCATGACTATTGTCACTAAAGTTCTAGTATGTCAGGGCAAGCTCTCTCCTCATGGACTCTGGCACCTGATCTCCCTTCCCTCATGCCTTCTAATTATCCAATGCTTTGACCTGTCATACATGTGGGGGGTTGGGGTGGGTAGCAGCCCGGCTGTCTTGTGTGTGTGTCATAGCATAGGTGTGCAGGTCTCACTGTGCCCATTGTGGCCACACTGCCCAGGTTGATCTGGGGGTAACGTCCAGGTGTGAATCCTGCATGTTTTGACACCCTTGCTCAGCACACTCTGGCCTGAACCATAGCGGAGCTCAGGTGCCTTCTTTTCTCCTTTCTAGGAGACATCATGATTGACTACACATATGTAGAGTGTACCTCCGCCGTGATGCAGGCACTGAAGCACTTCCATGAACACTTCCCAGACCACAGGGCAGCAGAGGTCAGGTAAGGAAGGTAAGGCAGGACTGAGTAGGCCCACACAGCTCAGCGTTCCATGACAGTAGCTCAGTGTTCCCTGACAGCAGGCCGTGACTTTTCAACAAGATAAGTGGAGACACTGGCTTAAGTAAATACAGGGACAGTTTCAGATGCCTACAGATCCATCAAGTGTGTATGTGTGTGTGCGCTGTCTATGTGTGTCTGTGCATGAGTCTCTGTGTATATAGGTCTGAGAAAGACAGCACAACTGTAACGTAAGAAGGGGTTATTTTTCCTATCTTCTTGAACATGTTGTAAAATGGACATATATACCTTGCTTCACCACCAGTGTCCAGGTAAATAGCTGCTAAGTGTTCTTTCAAGTTGAGAGCCAATGAATGGTCAGAAGCTCTTGAGGTTATATGGGACCCTGACATCACCTGATTTATACCCCATTGTCATTCCCCCATGAAGGGACTGCCCTGTGTCCTCTCGGTCATGGACTGCTGTTGCTCTCCTTCCTGCCTTGGCTGTGCTGCTTCCTCTACTGTTAGTGACGTGGAGGTGCAGGGAGCGTTTCATTTGGTGGAAGTAACTACACAACAGTCCATCCCTTCCGCTGGTTCTTGCATTCTTTGGATCCGCCTTGTTTGTGATATTTCTTGAGTCTTGGAGAGGTTGTATAGCTGTTCATTTTCTCCATCTATGGTTGCATATTGGACCATTCTGACATAGCAACAATTACTTTGTCTCAGGAGCTTGACTGGTTATGGGTCTTCATGGTACACCTCTCATTATTAAAGTTTCCATCCCTGACTGATGACAGCCAAAGGCGGCAGTGATGTAAGGTGTAAGCATAAACGTTTAGAAGGGGCACATCATACCTGTTTAATAAAGCAGTGGCAGTCGCCTCCTCATGGGGATGACCTTTGCCCCAGCTTACAGTAGCATGAGTTTCTTCCTGTGGAGGGGGCCTTATATCACAGCAGAAAGCAGTAAAGTTGCATTTTCTCAACTACCATATTAATGTGTTACTATTGTATCAATAGGCATTATCTTAGCTGGTGCTTCTACTGTAACAAGCAGGGTCCATAGCTGAGCTGGACTGTTGGAGACAGTTCTGCACCAGCAGCTTGCATGAAAGCTTGGAAGGGAGTAGTTTCTACTTTAGGCTTAGCCTATCTTTGCCAAAGCAAAATCTTTTAACAGTAGGGACTATTTAGTTTTGTTTTGCAACCAAAAATCGTGGCTTTGAGGGGCCTATCTAATAGCTCCGAGGGAGGTAGCCCACTCCTAGCATTGAGAAAGTTCACCAAAAATCCATAAATAAAACAATACACTTAAAAAAAAAGAGATAAAGTGTGGAGAGATGGCTCAGTTACTAGCATTCACACTGATCTCACTTGTCCCCATGAAACAAGGCATGTCCAGTTGCCCCTTCTCACTCTCTGGGATAGCAAGCCCGATTAAACTCTTTCTTTGGTCAGTTGCTTGATTGTGGTGTTTCACCACAGTAACAGAAGAGTAGCTAATTCAGAAGCCAGTACGGAGGTAGATCGTGAGAGACCTAAGTTTCTGGGGAGGATGTGGACGGCTTTGTAAGGCTGGACTAGAAAACTAGTTGAACGCTGTTGTAGACAATGATGGACCATCCTAGCAGGAGCTTGGGAGACAGCGCTGAGGACTACACCACTCACTCATGGAGGCCCAGCTCAAAAGGCTCAGGGTGGGAACATTACCAACTGGGCTGCAGACCATTTTTGGGATGCTTCAGCAAAGAATGTAGCTGTTTTCTGCCCTCTCCTAAGAACTTGCCTGAGGCTGAACATGGGAATTAGTAATTGCTCGTAGCCAGGTGTACAGTGAAAAAGGCAAATGTGGCAGAAATACAAATGCACAGTCTGAGGAGGGAAGAGAGTATCAGGGAACTTAACATGGAGCCACGGCCTGTGCTGAGAGAGAACATCTGTTTCCCTGAACTTTTGACGGCTTGTGTTCCCTTCTGTGTCCCATAGCTGCCTTCCCTGTCTTTGAACATGTGTTTTGGTCTGTTTGAAGGGGAAGCCTTCACTTTCCTGAGAGCCTTGTGTGGGCAGGCCTGGGGGGCTTTGTCATTTGATCTGCAGTGGTCACCGTGCTAACTGCCTGTGTTGCAGGGAGACCCTCAATCAAGGCCTGGACTTCTGCCGAATGAAGCAGAGAGCCGATGGTTCCTGGGAAGGGTGAGCAGACCGTAGGTGGGAGCGGTGTGCATGCGGGGGTGGGGGGTGGTAGTGGTGGGAGGAGTCTGCCCTTATTGCCTTCGTCCTGGGAGCCTCAGCTCTGTGGCCTGTGATCACTCTCCCTGCTGTACACAGTTCTTGTGTGCCTTGTTGGAGGAGGCTGTGGCTGAGCCAGGTGAACAGTGCCACCTCCAGCAGGTTACACTGCCCCCTGCCTGGGATTTGTGTGAGAACTTCTTGTACCAACTGCCAAAGTCCCTTCCTCTCCCTTTCCTCTCCTTTCCAGCCTTCCATCCTCTTTCTCTGTTTCTTACTCTCTCTTTGGTTTTGTGAGACAGGGTCTTGCTACATGTCTCAGGCTGGCTTTAAATTAGCAATCCTCCTGCCTTAGCCCAGTGCTATGCTTGATCCAGTTCTGCCCTCTCTCACTGAGGTTGTCCCAGTACCTGCGTAGAATACCTGTCCTCTCCCTTGGAGTGAGGACCAAGGCTGACGTTCTCTTCTCTTCCCTCTAGCTCCTGGGGGGTTTGTTTCACCTACGGCACCTGGTTTGGCTTGGAAGCGTTGGCTTGCATGGGGCATACCTACCAAGATGGGTAAGTGTGGCTTTCAGGCTGATGGCGGTGAGGGCATTGCCATGGTCACTGTTCTGTTCTGTTTCCTGTACTGTGATAAATCACTGACCAACAGCCCCTTGGAGAAGAAAGAGGTTACTTTAGGCTTATACTTCCAGGTCATAATCCATCATTGAGGGAAGTTAGGGCAGGAACTGAAGCAGAAACCAATGAAAGAAACCCTACTCAGCCTGCTCTCTTACACAGTGGGCCGGACCCTCCCAATTTCTTCCATTGTTGACAATGAGACCAGTAACACACTGCCATGGTGGTTTCTTTTCCTTTGATATTTGACTTTATTTTGTTTAATGTTTTTAAACAATGAGATAGGGGTCTAGGAACTCAGGAAGAGGGGTTGATTCAAGCCCTATCTCTGGCTGCCCTAGCCAGTGCTTCTGGGTCTGGTGGTTTAGGGAGTTAGGGATGTAGTGCTGAGGTAGATGCAACCCAGGGACGCCTAGTTGTGTTTCTGTGTACCCACATGCCCAGCCTGAAGCTGCAGAGGGCTTTCCTCTGTGCCCAGCAGCCCTGTGAGACATGTGCACCCATATCCACTCACTTCTGCAGGCCCCACCCATGACCTAAGGCAGCCTGTCAGGGTAGGGTATAGAGGGCTCAGATCCACCCAAGGCATCATGTTCCAAACCTCTTGCTCTCTCTACAGGGCTGCTTGTGCAGAAGTAGATCAGGCCTGCAACTTCCTCCTGTCCCGGCAGATGGAAGATGGAGGCTGGGGGGAGGACTTTGAGTCCTGTGAACAGCGGCGGTATGTGCAGAGCGCCAAGTCCCAGGTCCATAGTACCTGCTGGGCCCTGATGGGTTTGATGGCTGCCAGGTAAGGGCAACGGGAGCCATCTTTGAGAGTGTGTGCTAGGGACAGTCAGCTTTGAGGAGGTGGCCTAGGGTATGGACAGATATGCGAAGATGTGAAAGTAGCCACAGGACTGAGCCATTATCCCTCTGTAACTGTGGATGGATCCACATACCCTATTCCTAGGCTAAGTGGCAGCCCGTCTGGATGAGTGGTACCTACAGAGGGACTCATCCTTAGAAGTGATCTGCCTGTCCATTGGTAGTCAGTACTTGTTGGCAGAGCAGGAACAGCGGGGCCTGTGGGGCTGTGGTGGGGCAGGGAAAGCGCTGCCTCAGGATCCAGAGCTCAAGGCTAGTGTGGGTGCTTTGGCCCTCTCATGTCCATGGCTCATATTGGATTGAGACACATGTATTGCACCCATGTACACAGACCCACATAAGTATCTGGATGCACATGCAAGTACATATATATGTTTAGGTATATACATGTGTGTTCACACACTGTACATGCTGTCTTAGCCTGCGTTGCCACAGTACACTTGGAGCCATTTGGAGATCTTCCCGAAATCTCCTTAGTCAGTGTGTACAAGGAGCCCAAGGGCAGGAGAGTTGTCAGTCTGTCCCTACTCAGTCCCCAGCAGGTGTCTTAGTTAGGGTTTTACTGCTGTGAACAGACACCATGATTTAGGCAACTCTTTTTTTTTTGTTGTTTGTTTGTTTGTTTGTTTTGTTTTGTTTTGTTTTTTTGGTTTTTTCGAGACAGGATTTCTCTGTATAGCCCTGGCTGTCCTGGAACTCACTTTGTAGACCAGGCTGGCCTTGAACTCAGAAATTTGCCTGCCTCTGCCTCCCAAGTGCTGGGATTAAAGGCGTGCGTCACCGCGCCTGGCTCGATTTAGGCAACTCTTATAAGGACAACATTTAATTGGGATTGGCTTACAGGTTCAGAGATTTAGTCCAGTGTCATAAAGGTGGGAGCCTGGCAGCATCCAGGCAGGCATGGTACAGGAGGAGCTAAGAGTTCTACATCTTCATCTGCAGGCCTCAAAGAGAGGATTGACTTTCAGGCAGCTAGAATGAGGGTATTAAAGCCCATACCCACAGTGACATACCTACTCCAACAAAGCCACACCTCCTAATAGTGCCACTCCCTAGCCCGAGCATATATAAACTCACCACAGGGTAGGCATAAGGCTTGTCTTCCTCCCTAGGGAATCTATCAGCACTGTGTGCCAGCCATGTCGTCATGGCAACCACCTGTGCACCCTCCATGTTTACACATGCTCTGCCTCTCAGGCTCATGGGAAGATTCCAGCAGGAGTCTCGGGTGTTCTGCTGGTTAGGGTTTGCCTACCGTCTTAGGGTTTCATTGCTGTGAAGGGACACAGTGATGACAGCAACTCATAAAAAGGACACCATTGAACTGGGGCTGCCTTACAGGTTCAGGGGTTCAGTCCATTATCATTGTGGCAGTGTGGCAGTGTGCAGGCAGCCGCTGTGCTGGAGAAGGAACTGAGAGTGCTACATTTTGATCCTCAGGCAGCAGAAGGGGATTGTGTCACACTGGCCGTAGCTTGAACACATATAGCCTCAAAGCCACCCTTCACAGTGACACACTTTCTCTAACAAGGCCACACCTTCTAATAGTGCTACTCCCAGTGGTGGAGCATTCAAACCCATTCCTATTCAAACCACAGCTATCATCATCATGGGATTTGGAGACTTTGTTCTTCTCCTGGGATGCATGTTTATGCTACATGCTAGATATGTTCACGCTGTCTTCTTGCCCCTCAGGCATCCCGACATCACTGCTCAGGAGAGAGGAATCAGATGTCTGCTAGGGAAGCAGTTCCCCAATGGAGACTGGCCTCAGGTGTGTGAGGGGTGGGCAGTCGTTCCCACATTGATTCCCAATTTGCCCGTTAGTCTCCACATGCTTTCCTGTGCCCATGTTCCTCTGAGGGGGCTGTGGGGACCTAGGATAGGGACACTGCCCCGCAGAGGCTTGTCCTGCTTATAGAGCTAAGATGTGTTGAGCACATTTTGCTGTGTGTAAAGGAAACTGGCTGGGGAAAAGGACTGGAGAGCTGAAGTTTCCTGTACAACCTCAGCTCTACCGTGTGCTGTTTGTGTGTGGTTCATCACTCACAAGGTGTGCAGATGTTTCCGTGTGTCCCTGTGCTTATGGGGATTGTTAGAGACTACTAGTCCAAGGGAGAATGTTTACTTGAAGCTCTAGTCTCTGAGCTGGGACCAAAGTCGAGCAGGATTGCTGCCAGCCTGTGCTTCCCTGTCTTTGGTTCATCAGGTTTTCCCAAGCAGACTTGTCCTAGGGCTGGGAGATTCGGTAGTTAGGACCACCATCCAGGGACAAGCGCCTTATTGTTCATTTTTTTCCGTGTCTTTCCAGGAGAACATCTCTGGGGTCTTCAACAAGTCCTGTGCCATCAGCTACACAAGTTACAGAAACATCTTCCCCATCTGGGCCCTGGGCCGCTTCTCTAATCTGTATCCTGACAATCCCCTTGCTGGCCACATTTGAACACGTGTGTACTTGCCTGTGCTGCACCTGGCCAGCATCATCACCATCCAGGTCCTGGTGAGCCCGGTGTCTTGGCTGGGTGATAAGAGCCTTCTTAGCCCTGATTAGGCGTCGTTCTCTATTTCTGTAGACAGGAGACTGGGGATAGGGTCAGGGTTGGCGTCTTTAGACACTTGTCAGTATGTGCTTAAAGTTCTTGGACTAACTTCAGTGAGAAAGGGAAGAAGATGAGCCTTAAGAGCCAGAGAGGCACAGTGGATGGACTCGGAAACTCCTGGGTATTCATTCTCCTTGAGGGAGCGAGGCTATAGAGCTTCCCTGTGAGGGAGCAGCTGGCTTCTTCACCGCCTCCCTTGTTGACTGTGGAGTGGGCCCTTAAGCATCTTGTGTTTGCTGTGCTGAGTGAGTTAGAGCAACCCTATGGTGCAGGGATGCTCAGAGAAAGTCTCAATGGCAAGTGAGGCAGGTCCCTTGCTCATTGTGCCCTGAGCAGTGTCTGGTGTCCCCAGAAACTTGCCACCCATGACTACATCACTGTATGAAATGCCAGTTATCCAGAAAGGAAATACGAACTGGCTTTGTACTGAAAACGCTACTAAAGGTCGTTTGAATGATCACCGACTCCCTTACTAAACAGACCCTGGGCTGATGGCTCAGGAGTAAAGAACATTGGCTGCTCTCTCAGAGGACCTGGGTTTGATTCCTGGCACCCACCTGGTGGCTAACAGCATGTAACTCCAGCTCTCAGGGAACCCAATGTCTTCTTCTGGCCTCTGTGGGCACTGCACACATGGTGCATAGACATACATACAGTCATAACACCTATACACATAAAATAAATCCTGAAAATAAAATATTAAAAACAACCACCTGCCTTCCTGAGACATTTCATCCTGGAGTGTCTGTCCTGAGTCTGTGTAGCATCCAGATGTAGCATCCAATTCTGCCTCTAGATGATATGCTTATAGACATCGCATTGGTTTCTGCAAGATCATTGTCCTGATGTGCAGGCTTCTCAGTCCTTGTTGAGATAGAGACACACGCGTGGGAAGCCATTAGGGTAGATAGTGGTTGTAGCGGTTCCTGCCACGGAACAGTGCTGGAGCAAGGACAGCTGATCATATCCAGCTCACCATTTAGACACACCGAGGCATCCAGGAAAATGCCCATGACACCCAAAGGTTGTTATCAGCCCATATGCCAGCTGTGCTTCGTGAGTCCAAGTGAGGGCCAGATGTCTGAGGCAATCCTTTTTGGGTGTGAGTTCCTGATTCTAACTGTGTCTGGCCAGCATGTGGGCAGAGTTCAGGGTGGAAACTATGTCTCCTTGGAGTTACTGCTTTTTTCCCTGGCCATGGTGAGCAGGGTCCAGCTGGATGCCCCTTTAGTTAATGCTCCACATCCATCATGCTTTCTGCACTGGTAGCTCTAACCACTCCCAGGCCCATAGTCTTCCCTCAGACAAGCAGAGAGCTGTGTCTGATCCCCTTTTCCCTGTGCAGGACCCTCTAGGGCAGCCTTTGGCCTTGGTGCAGGTACCCTGAGGCTTTGTGCTGTCTGCCTGCTGCTCAGCTCCCACCATCGACACCTTGTGCTGTGACTTGGGGCTTTCCTGCCTTAGATGGTGGCCCATGCTATTCACAGCACTGACTTTCTAACCTCTGCCAGGAGTAGAACTGATGGACTCAACTAGATCTGCCCCTAGAGCAGCAGCAACCATCCCTTGGAATTCCCAGTCACGACCAGATCACTGTACATTCCCTTAATAAACAGACCGCTGGTGAGACGTGCTTTAGGCTGTACCGGGTCGTGCTGCCTAGTTCTCAGGACGTGCTGATTTACCAGCCCCAGTTTAGGGAGTTCTCAGCGCTCCATGGTGGGCTGGTGGGGGACACTCACCAGATGACTGTCCAGAAGTTCTTAAGGATTTTTTTTTTTAAGATTTATTTTATTTTATTATATGTAAGTACACTGTAGCTGTCCTCAGACACTCCAGAAGAGGGAGCCAGATCTCGTTACAGATGGTTGTGAGCCACCATGTGGTTGCTGGGATTTGAACCTATCACCTTCGGAAGAGCAATCGGGTGCTCTTACCCGCTGAGCCATTTCACCAGCCCCATTCTTAAGGATTCTTAAAATGAAAGTTTTAGCTTGTCAGGAATAATTTGGAATGTGCTGATGGCTTTTCCTGTGGAGTCAGCAGATACCTTGGTTAACTGTGATGTAAACCTCAACACTGTTTTTAGGGATTCTTTAGTAAGAAGTGTTGACATTTCTGCCCCCCCCACCCCCCGTTCCCCACACTGAAGCAGTTTTCCTGTGTGGTACTCACTATGACATGATCTTCACTATGTAGTCCATGATAGCCTCAAGCTCAAGGGTAGTCCTCCTGCCTCCACCTCCAGAGAGTTGGGATTACAGGCGTGTGCTACCATCCCCTGCTGAAGGGCTTGATGGTTATGTCTCTCTGACAAAGTATTTTTTCCTTTTAAATTATGACTTATTGCTAAGTAGAATTAAATTTACTAAGATGTTTTTCTTTTTTTTTTTAATGGATTTTTGCTGCATGCTGTTTTCTACATAAATGAGCACAACTGTATGGTGATATATAGTAAATCAACCTGATTTATTTTTTTAATTAGTTAATTAATTAATTGGTTTGAGACAGTGTCTCATTGTATAACTCTGGCCATCCTGGAACTCATGTATGTAGACCAGGCTAGCTTCCGGTTCACAGAGGTCCACCTGCCTCTTCCTCCCAAGTGCTGGGATTAAAGGCATGCACTACCACAAATGACTTTCAACTTGACTTATTTTTATCTTAACTCTTATTTCATCTCTGTATTTTATGTAGATATTACTATCTGTCTTTCTAAAGCTTCAGATGTTTTTATTCAGAGGTTTGCAAAAGAAATAAAACAGAAAAATGTACAGTTCCAAGATGGCCTTTTGGGCTTTAACAGTGAATCCTAGGAAGGAAACTGCAGTCATCCTGACCTGGTAGATAAGTCCTCTGGCAAGGGTGTAGTACCAGTAGAATGCTAAGAATTAGCACTTGATCATGTACTTCAGTATGAAAATCTTTTTTTTTTTTTAAAAAAAATCTGTATAAAAGGTCTTTATAAATCAATTTTTTAATAATGGACACTACTATGTGATATGTAACTGACTTGTTTTATGTATAGAGGTTGTAGTTCCAAAATCTGACCCAGAAGATGTGGTACTCAGTTCAGACATATCTAACAGCAGATTCTCAGTTCAGACATATCTAACAGCAGATTCTCAGTTCAGTCATATCTAACAGCAGATTTTCCCCTTTCCTCCTGATTGAATTATCAACTTGTCTGAGCTAATGCAAAAACAATCCAGTGGTGAGCGCCCTGGAATGATAAATGTGCTAGGTACACGATGGGGAGGTGTTCAGTGCGGACCCCCACAAAGCAGAGCGTCTAGGATGTGTGGGCCCAGTCACACCAACACTTCTTGAAAAGGAAGCAAGAACAAACCACATTTCTCTTATGAGAATAATTTTCACTAGGATCTACACTTCCCAGAGCAGCAAGGATGTTTGAAACAATGAAATGTCAATGATACCCATCATCGAAGACAAGCAATCAAATTTAAGAACTAAAAAGTCCTCTGAAAGAAATAACTGCTTAGCCAGCCCTAGCTCTGGCGCTAGGGGCACTTGCTTGACAGAAATAGGGCCAGCAACCTGTCCTAGCACAAGAGAAAAGCAGTCTTGGAGGTAGATAACTGATCATGCACAGCCAACCAAGCACACAGTTTTGAAAACAACATTGCTTTGAAGAAATTGTTTTGGATCTGGAGACTTGGCTCAGTACTTAAGAGCACTCGCTGTTCTTCCAGAGGACCCAGGTTCAATTCCCAACATCTACATGGCAGCTCACAACCTATTGTAACTAAGTTCCAGGGGATCTGATATGCTCACACCAATGCACACTAAATAAAACAGTTAAAATTATTAAAAATTGCCTTAATGAAAAGAAACAGTGAAGTATCTCATGTTCTGAAGTAGAAATAACTATGAATGAACAATGTTTCAAAATTGGTTTTTTTCTTTTCACTACAAACATTATGCAGCAATGACATAAATAAAGTGTGGCACTGCTTGGATTCAAGTCTTCCTTTTGTATTTTTTTGTCTCTGTGTGTCCATACATCAATTAAAATGATAAAACCTAACGCAAAGGCATGAAAAAGGCACATACATTCTCCAAGCCACAAATGAGCCTGGCAAAAATAGTGGAGAAGAGGTGATGTCGAGACCAGGTGGACCTGCTGGCGACCTTTAAAAAATGCCAAGTCATGTTTATTCTGTCAAAGTTACCTAATGGAGAGCAAGCAACCCTTAATGGTTCTTGCCTCTGACCAAGCAACCCTACAGTCGAAGTGTGGCATAAACAGACCAACCTATTCGCCATTGCTTTCGAGTTCCTGCCTTCCCTCAAGGACAGTGACGGGGAATTATAAGCTGAATAACATCTTTCCTCTCTTGCTCCTGGTCAAAAGTGTTTTTATCACACCCACAGAAATCAACCTGGGACAGCCCGTTAAGAACAGGTTCTTGTATCAAACGACAAGCTCATTGGCATTTGTGAAGGCTTCATCTGAAGCTGTGGAGACTTAACACACTTAAGTTCTTCAGCATCGTTCATCATGCTGGGATGTGGGACTTTTCAGGAACTGAAAAGTATGTTCTTGGGCCATAATGGAGTTCAATAAGAAATGAGGGGGTTTGGGAACACCCCCCCCCAAACTTGGGAGATAAACAGCACACTTCTAGCTAAATAATGGTTATGAAAGATGAAGGCAAGAACAGAGTTAACTGACATTACTTTTATTAGGAGTGTTTGTTTTACATCCTCACTGCAGTTTCCACTTCCAGTATTCCCAGTCCTTCCCCCTGTTCCCACTCTGCTCTTCAGAAAAGGGCAGGCCTCTCATGGCTATCCACCATCTCTGACATAAGTTGCAGTACACCTCTCCTTAGAGTGAGGCAAGACAAGGCCTTTCAGTAGGAGAAAAGAGTTCCACAGGCAGGCAACAGAGTCACTGACAGCTCCTGCCAGTGCTGTTAAGAGCCTGACAAGGAGATCAAGTCACACAACTATAATATATGCGCAAAGGATCTATGTCAGTCCTCTGTAGGCTCTGGGTGGCGGTGAGCCCTGTATAGGGGTATTTCTAGATTATGACTTTGGGAAGGTGAGCTTTGGCGATGTGGCTAATAGCTGTCCCATTTGTAGTCTTTCCCTTCTCAGTCCTTTGATTTGGATCTACCTGATCACATGTTCTGCCAATGCCAGTACCTAAAACAACTAGTGTCTGGTTGACTGGCTTTAATTTCTATTTGTGAACAACATAATGTTTCTGCTTTTTTTTAAGGGTATTTATAAGTTTATAAATTTGTCTCAGTTTTATCAAAAAATATCCTATTTTAAAAAGATATGGGGGCTAGGGAGATGGTTCAGATGGTAAAATTACTAGAAACACAGGCCTGACATGTGAGTTTTATTCCCCGAACCCAGGTACAAAGCCAGATGCCAAAGCATCCATCTGTAATTCTAGCATCCTAGACAGCAAAATGGGAGGTAGAGGCAGGAGAATCACCCTGAAACTAGGGCCAGCTAGCCGAGAGAGAGAGAGAGAGAGAGAGAGAGAGAGAGAGAGAGAGAGAGACCCTGTCTCAAAGTGGAAAGTGAGAACTACCCAGGATCTTTATATGAACATCAGGTTCATACTGCATGAATCCAGCTCTGGAGGGTAAAGGATTAAGAGCACAGGCTCCTCAAGGCCATGGAAACTGCTCTGCAGGACACTGTCGTGGGTAGATGCCACCATTCTACATTTGTTTTGTCCAATACATACAGAACACACAGCTCTGAGGGAAGTGGCATGAACAGTACCCGCCGGGCACTAGGAACATGTCACGTTCAACAGTCGGCCCCTCAGGTGCAGGGCTCTGATGGTGGGGAGGATGTATGAATATGTGGGAGCTGGGGAGTTTGAAGGTGATCTCTACCTCCCAATCTGGTTGTAAATTTGAAATGTATTAAAAGAAAAATAAAGGCTTTTAAAAGAAAGCGATGCTGAAAGCCCGGGAGAAATTTAAGCTGGAAGAAAATGAAAATGGCACCAGAATTTGTAGGCTGCAGCTGAAGCACGAAGTGAACATGGATTTAAGATCAGGAAGCTCCATGACAGTGCAAGGAAGCCAAAGACAAGTGTGAGGAAGGGAAGGCTAAAGTGAGCAAAAGGTTGGAAAGGCTGATCCTAATCCAAGGAGTAGGGCTTTGAAAAGATTAACCCGACTCTAGTCTGCTAAGTTAAAAACAAAGGAAACGACTTGTATCCTAAACAATAAACGGCCCATCTCAACCTGTGGGTCAGATATACCGCCTGTCGGATATTTACATACGATTCACGAAACAAAAATCACAGTTCACAATGAAATAACTTTATGGTTGGGGGGGATCACTATGACACGAGGAACTGTATTCAAGGGTCAAGTCGCAGCCTTAGGAAGGATGAGATCTACGGGCAATCACCGCAGATCCCAGAGACGGCAGGTAAGTCTCTGTCCACCTTGCTTTCGCTAGCTGCTGCTCAGCCTTGCCTGTACTTTGCACTCCAAGCCTGTTCTGGTTGCTTAGCTCCCAGGTCTTCTGCTTGCTGTGCCCTGTTAAAACCCCTGCCAACGATGCTCTTCTGTACTGTCTTTATTTTCCCTCTTCGACTCCATCTATTTGTGAGAGATGGGAGACCTGCTGGGCACCTTAAATTAGGCTCCCGAGGATAGCTATCCAACAGCTTCCAGGACTGGATGTAAGAAAGACAATGGTCACACAAAGCAGGTTATGTGTAAGTAGCTTTGTATCCCTTAGGCAAGAGGAAGAGTCTCAGGGTAGCCTAGGCTACATAATGAGATCCTATCTACATACTATCTTTCCTGTTTCATACTATCTTTCCTGTTTCATTTCATTTTTTTTTAAAGATTTATTTTATTTATTATATGTAAGTACACTGTAGCTGTCTTCAGACAGTCTAGAAGAGGGCGCCAGATCTCGTTACGGATGGTTGTGAGCCACCATGTGGATGCTGGGATTTGAACTTATCACCTTTGGAAGAGCAGTCGGGTGCTCTTACCCACTGAGCCATCTCACCAGCCCCTGTTTCATTTCATTTTAAAGATTTAATTATAAGTTTTAAAACATCCCCAGAAGACATCTAGACCTATAGCTTTACTGGTAAGTTCTATCAAACAATGCAGAAAGATAGTTTAATTAATAATATAAATACTTTTGCATGAGTCAGGACACTTAGCAACTCACTTTGTAACACGATGGTGTAAAATCAGGTCAAGATGCTATTAAGAAGCCTCTGAGATGCCTCCCTGGGTAAAGCTGGCTGCTGACAACCTGATGATCTAAATTTGATCCCCTGAACCCACGTGATACCATGAGAGAGCTGACTCCAGAGAGCTGTCCTTTGACTGTCACATGTGCACTATGGTATGGGTGTGCACCCACAAAAACACACAAAGGCATGCAAAGTCACTAAGGTTTTCAGGGGCTGGAAAGATGGCTCAGTGGTTAAGAACATCGGGTGCTCTCCCAGAAGACATGGGTTGGATTCCTAGTACCTACATGGTATCTCACAACTGTCTATAACTACAGTTCCAGGGGAACCTAACACCCTTTTCTGGCATGCACGTGGGACACAGACATGCATGCACGCAGAACACAAAGACAGATAAATTTATAATAAATAAATTGATAAACTTTAAAGACCTAAGGAAAAGTGATTCAGACCTCATCTGTCACAAATGTGGAATTAAACTTAAGACTAATAACAAATTGAGTCCAGTGACAATTTAAAAGGACAGTGCATCATGATAAGCAAATAAACAGAATGCTGATGGGTAGCTGGATGGCCTTTTCTTGCCTGGGAAAGAGGTGGTCTTTCAGTGTGGTTAGAAGCTAGTGGAGGGGACCAAGTGATGGTAGTACACGCCTTTAATCCTAGCTCTTGGAGGCAGAGGCAGAGGCAGGCAATCTCCGAGTTCGAGGCCAGCCTCATCCCTGCTTAATCTAGTGTTTGGCATGGAATCAGACACCCAGTGCTCAGTGCGTGCGGTGGACACAAATGTGCTGCTTGACGTCTTTTCATGAGGGAAGTGTGACGTGACCAGTAAGTGGCCTCCATTTTCAGCCCCGTAAGGGTTCCTCTAGAATCTCCCTGGGACTGTGGGGCAATCATAGGGTTCTGCCCTAGGCTGGTCATCTCTTCTGTTGTTATGGCCCTTTCCTTCCTTAAGTATAGGTTCCAATGGTGAGACTCAAAAACAGCATCCCTTATCTCCTGTAGGTTCTGGGAGTCCCATTGGCCTATGGTCCTGTGGAGCCAGGTAATGAGAGATTAACCTCATAGACACATGTCATGAGAAGAGTGGCCATTGAGATGATAGCCAAGTCGCCACTGTGGCCACTATGGCCTGTGGGCTTCACATGGTGTGGGCACATGGCCCTCCCATGACCTGTTCTGGTAGCTTCTGGAAGGTGCTAGAAAGGTCTGTCCTCCCTGTCTAGGCTGCTTTCTAGGTCACTCTCCTTCCTTCACAGTCCAAAGACGAGCCAATGTTATGAACACTCAATCCCTCTGTGGTTTGAGGTGCATGCCTACATACTTGTATGCGTCTGTGTATCAACAGGTCCAGGTTGGTTCAGAGATGTCTGGGAGCAGACGAGGAAGAAGGCTTTGTGGCGCCGCCTCTTTAAGGGTGACGACATCACAAGGCTGTGGAAGGCCAGGCAGCGTGGAACTCCGTGGCCTTAGACTGTTTCTGTGGGGTCTTCGGGCTCTGTATTTCCATCTCCATGGGGTCACAGACCCACGGATGAGCACCTGACACCATGGCAGAGGGTAGCGAACTGATGAGCAGGCTCATGAGTGAGAACGCAGACCTGAAGAAGCAGGTGCGCCTCCTGAAGGAGAACCAGATGCTGAAGAGACTACTCAGTGAGAGTTGCCAGGAGAGCTGTGGCCGAGGGAGCCGGGATCTGCTCTACCCCAAGGTCCCTACCTACCCTGAGGCCTGCTCCCCAGGGAATGGAGGTGAGGCTCAGGTTCTGTTTTGCTGGGCTTAGCTGGGAGGTTTCATCCAGCTCTCTGTGTTTCTTCAGCTGCTTTGTAGCAGCTTGTCCCATATAATCTTGGCTTGCAGAGGTGCTGGTGTATCTACTGATGGAGCCAAGCGGACATTCATGTGCCATCAGTTGAAAGAGTCACTCGGTTGACAGGAGAGGGGTACAGCACCCACCCCAGAGAGAGATCCTGATATTGACCCTTGGATGTCAGTAGAAAGCAATGCTTGTTGGCGGGGCTGTGCTCACCCAGCTGGGTCACACATGACATCCTGCACATGTGTGACGTTTGTAACATGATGCGCTGTGGCGTTCACATAAACCCAAGTATTATTGCCACTAACCACTGTCAGAGACAAACCCCATGCCACCCGACCATGTTCCAAGGGTGTGAGGGAGGGGTCAATCTCTAGTTTTGTACTTTCTTCTCTTTTTTCTTTCTTTCTTTCTTTCTTCTTCTTCTTCTTCTTCTTCTTCTTCTTCTTCTTCTTCTTCTTCTTCTTCTTCTTCTTCTTCTTCTTCTTCTCCTCCTCCTCCTCCTCCTCCTCCTCTTCCTCCTCCTCCTTCTTCTTCAAGATTTATTTATTTATTTTATGTATATATGTTTACATTTTATGTATGTATGTATACTCTGTAGCTGTACAGATGGTTGTGAGCCTTCATGTGGTTGCTGGGAATTGAATTTAGGACCTCTGTTTGCTCTAGCTCAAAGATTTATTTATTATTATACATAAGTACACTGTAAATGTCTTCAGACACACCAGAAGAGGGTGTCAGATCTCATTACAGGTCGTTGTGAGCCACCATGTGGTTGCTGGGATTTGAACTCAGGACCTCTGGAAGAGCAGTCAGTGCTCTTACCCACTAAACCAGCCTAGTCTTGCACTTTCACGTGTGAAATGCAGTTTCTCCAGAACCATTTGTTGAAGAGATTCTCTTTTCTCAGAATTTTTAGGTTTTGGTTTATGAGCCCACTTTGGTTTTCTGCTTCTTACCGAACCGTTGGACACCGGTTATTCATGTTTCTAGCTGGTGTACAGCCAGCTGTACGTAAAGCTCTTTGGTGCTTTGAAGGGTATATGGATAGACAGGCCTTCAAGGACCAATGGGTCTTATAAGGGCAGACAGGGAGGTGTAGCATCTTGTGGGCAAGGTGTTATGCTTTGTTCTTATAAAACACTTTTGGGACAGAGCAGTGGCTCCTGCCTATGTACATTTTTAGCATGATTTTTGATAGGCTCGCAAAAACAGTTTAAGTATGCTTGCTTTCTTGCTAAGAGAACAAGCTTTTAGGAAGTAGATAAGAACTTGTGAAGTCAAATGATGGATAGATAAGTTAATTTTGATGGGGACTGTGGGAAAAAAAACACACACGGCAGTCCAAGATGCACACACCTGAGCTTAGGTGCGGCTGCAGAAGGGCTCCCTCGAGAGCAAGGAAACACATCCAGAGATGCTGACTGCAACAAATAGGTTTTTTTCAATTACTGAGCTTTGAACTCAGGGACTAGCCCATCTAAGCAAGTGTCCTACCCCTGAGCCACCACCCCAAGCCACAGCTTTGCTTTCATGATGAAATGAGGTGGAGTCGTTGGCTGGGTGCATGGGCCAGCGGACAGAGGAACCAGGTGATTCACGAGTGGCTGGATATGGGTAAACCTGAAAAGATTGACATTGTGGAAAAACTTAACAGGATGGCGCCTGTTTTGTGACAAGTTTGAATAGCATGTAGACATCACTCTAGTAAGTGTGGTCGTGAGCACACTGAGGGGTACGTGCTTACTGTTGAGTTCAGGAGGCGGGGAGGCGCTCCCTCTATCTCCAGGTGAAATGCCAGGGAGGAGTGGGAGGGGCACTGTTCTGGCTGGGAGTCGTACTTCGCATCCACAACCTTGCGCTTCCAGATGTGTCTGTGAGTACCTCCAGTCTGACTTATTGCCCTTTTCTTCTCCATCCCAGGTCCAGATTTTGGAAGGTTTGCCGGTGTCCCCGACACGCCCTCCCAGCTACCAACGTCCTCCCTGGAGGACCTACTATGTTCACACGCCCCACTCTCCAGTGAGGACGAAGCCTCCCCAGGCTGTGCAACCACTTCTCAGATGCCTTTCAAGTCCTTCCTCAGCCCTTCAGAGCTACACGCACGAATTGTCGACAGGAAGCTATCCCCACTCCTGAGTCCCTTGCATGACTCCCTGGCTGACAAAACCCTGCTTGAGCCCAGGGAAATCTCGAGACCTAAGAAGGTGTGCTTCTCGGAGAGTAGCCTCCCCACTGGGGATAGGAGCAGGAGGACCTATTACCTCAATGGTATGGTACACACAGGTGGCTCTGGGTGGGGAAACCACATTTTACAGACTTGGTTCTGGCTAGTTTCTCCAAGAGTGGGGAGGAGTGCTAGGGTGGGCCTGGGTCCAGGATTAGGTCTGTCCTGGCCTTTTGAAAAGACATGGAGATGCTCATCCTCAATATTTAGCTAAAAAAAAAAATCTTCATGCAGTTCCACATCTAAGTCCTTCTGGGTTTACGTTCCTTAGGTATTGCCTCCCAGTCTGAGAGTTTCCCACCATTTACTGTTTGGCTGGAGGCAGGGTGAAACTTGAACATAGCCGAGTAGAATTTTCTGATACCTTTCTTTTGCAGTTTGTGCTTTTTGGTGTCCACTTTAGGAAGTCCCTGTGAAGCCCAAGGTTATAGATGCTCTTTAATCTCTTAGTGGTTTCGTAGCTTTAGGTTTTGGATTTAGGTCTCTGACTAGGACCAAGTGTTTGGGATTTTGTCGTGGCATGACCTCAGCGTCTTGTCAAAAGCCAGTCCTCTTCCTGCCTGTGGAGCCCGTCTCAAATCCAGTCAAAGTGGTTGGTTACTCCTATAAAAATCATGCCGTTATGGTATCATGGGCACAGCCTGCTGGGCAGGTCAGCATTATAGCATTTCCACTGTTGGGGATGAGAGGTGATAGCTCCCCTAGCAATTTACATAGCATCTTTTATTGCTATGAAAGCTGCTAGCATTGGGCAGCTTCCAGCGTGGTTCTCAGTTCCTAGGCTTTTTTTTTTTTTTTAAGATTTATTTAGTATTATATCTAAGTATACTGTAGCTGTCTTCAGATGCACCAGAAGAGGGCATCAGATCTCATTATGGATGGTTGTGAGCCACCATGTGGTTGCTGGGATTTGAACTCAGGACCTTTGGAAGAGCAGTCGGTGCTTTTAACCACCGAGCCATCTCTCTAGCCCAGTTCCTGGGCTTTTTAGTACCTGAAACTTTGCAAAATGACTAAGAGAGAAACACATCAAAAGGTGTAAAACTTTCAATAACCAAGACAGTTGTATTCGTGCATTAGAAGACTTAATATTATTTAACAGTTGATGTCAGTAATAACCAATAGATCGTTGCAGCTCTTATCAATTCTAGCTAATTTCTCTATGAAAAGGTAAAGCAGAACCTTATGTTTATATGGAAATAGACAGGACCCAGGACAGGTTAAAAACAACAACAACAACAACAACAACAGCAACAACAACTTTAAAAAAGTGAACAAAGTACTCAACACTTTCCAATTGTAAACTTACTGTAAAGCTACAGTAATCAAGACTGTCATAAGACTCATTGTGGGATAGACATACCTATCAATGGGAAAGAGCCCAGCAGCAAGCTCACGCATTTAAAGTCTGATCATTATAATGCTGCTAAGACAATTCAGGGGAGGAAGGACACTCCGGAACACATGGGGGTGTACATACAAAGAGGGAAGCCGGGTCATACCTTATGTCATATGTAAAAATCAACTAAGCATATGAAAATGCCTAAGAGACCCAAGAATCCCTAAACCCATAAAACTTAAAGACACGGGGTTCAGTCTTCATTGCCTTGGCAATGGGCTTTTACGTATGACACCAAAAACCTATGCAACCACCAAAGATAGATAGATACACCAAACTCCTTTTCCCAATGAAAAATCTCCTGGGCTTTAAGGAATATCGAGAAAAGTCACTATAGAAAATATTTGTAAGTCATGTATCGGTATAAGAATGATTCCAGAGCTGGTCAGTGGTGGAGCATGCCTTTGGTCCCAGCACTTAGGAGGCAGAGGCAGGTGGATTTCTGAGTTCAAGGCCAGCCTGGTCTATAGAGTGAGTTCCAGGACAGCCAGGGTTATACAGAGAAACCCTGTCTCGAACAGCACCCCACCCTCCGCAAAAAAAAAAAAAAAA
This sequence comes from Mus minutoides, assembly GCA_902729485.2. Lineage (NCBI taxonomy): Eukaryota > Metazoa > Chordata > Mammalia > Rodentia > Muridae > Mus > Mus minutoides. The sequence goes on from CACVCL010030079.1 coordinate 55,905, forward strand.
AAAGAATAGTTCCAGAATATATAAGGACTCTTGAAGGATGTAGTGGCCCAGTTTTTTTTTTTTTTAGAGACAGCGTTTCTCTGTGTAGCCCTGGCTGTCCTGGAACTCACTTTGTAGACCAGGCTGGCCTCAAACTCAGAAATCTGCCTGCCTCTGCCTCCCAAGTGCTGGGATTAAAGGCATGCGCCACCATGCCGGGCTAGTGGCTCAGTTTTATAATCTCAGGTCATAGGAGGTTGTGGCAGGAGGATTGCTTTGAATTTCAAGTCAACCTGGGCTAGATAGTGATTTCTAGGCCAGCCTGGGCTACAGAGTATGATCCTGTCTGAAAAACTAACTAAAAATACAACAAAATCCCCTTGTATTCAGTAGTAAAGAGCCAGA